>JAQGBX010001456.1:0-24805 GCA_034698745.1 Megaphyllum sjaelandicum | reverse complement strand
GAAAAAGGACATGGTAGGGATGACACCGGGGGGAGGCGGGGGCGTTAAATATTGACTTGGAAGGGATGATACCGGGGGGAAGGCGGCAAGGAGGTATCATAGAGGAACTAGACTAAGCCACAGCAACGCGTGGCCGGGCACAGCTAGTAATTGATAAAATTTAAATAGCATTGTTTAGTAATACTATAAAAACTTAAAGTTTAAAATTATTTTGTGCAGGAAACCTTTAAACCAGCAAAGTACTTCAGCATTGATCGGGTCTTCCGTAATGAAACACTGGACGCCACTCACTTGGCAGAATTCTTCCAAATTGAGGGAGTCGTGGCAGATTATGGACTAACCCTAGGCAATCTCATTGGAATTTTGCACGAATTTTTTAAAAAACTAGGTACAGCCAATATACATATTTTGTATATTCATGGAAAACTTCGCCTGTTAGCATAAATAAATAAGCTTACCTCACTTCCTAATGCAGGAATTGAAAAACTGCGTTTCAAGCCAGCATACAATCCTTACACCGAACCCAGCATGGAGATTTTTAGTTATCACGAGGGTCTGAAGAAGTGGGTCGAAGTAGGCAATTCTGGGATGTTTCGACCAGAGATGTTGTTGCCAATGGGTCTTCCCAAAGAGGTTAAAGTAATTGCTTGGGGCTTGTCACTAGAAAGGTAATAAAACTTGCTATAATAAAAATGTGTTCATCATGTTGGAGTATACTTGAATTTATAAATCTTTGCTCTTTTACAGACCGACAATGATTAAATTTGGGATCGATAACATTCGAGATCTCGTTGGACATAAAGTTAATTTGCAGATGGTTTATGACGCTCCAATTTGTCGCCTTGACAAGTAAAAATCTATTTATTGATGCATGCTTTATAAGTCAGGATTATCCATTAATGAATTCAGTCCAGTTATTTTGTTTTATGCAAACAATTTTTTTTGGTTTTGTTTAAATAAATTGTCATGAAGTTAATGGGTCTTTTGCTTTTTTTTATTTTAATGTATTTTGAAGATAATTTAAGTTTTCAAGTTTCATCGTTGGTGGTTTACAGTATGTAAGCTTTTCTATCACAATAATAGAAAATGACTGGGGGAAAGGGGGAGTTGAGACTAAAAAATGAAATGTACAAAAAATTGGGAATTTGGTTTCAAAACTGATTTCATGTTCTTCTTGAGAGAGGTATACTGACACCTAAGATTTTCTATGCATTTACAATTCAAAATTTCATGTTTTTTGTAGGAATAGTGGCCCACAGGACTCAACGAGCCTGCTGGATTTGTTAGAAGCACGTCAAGAGCACATTTTAAAGAAATTGAGCAATGCCCAAACAGCTTTGGAGCAATTAATACACAAAATGAAAATCGAGCAGAGCAATTTCAGCATAACACCTTTGGAGCTTCCACAGTTTCTTCCCCCAACTGATGTTGCACAATCAAAGGATATAGTAATTTTTGCACTGCCGCAAAACTTCCCATTATCAGTGCTGGTGATTAGCCAGCAACTTGGACAGCAGCGAGCTATTCGTATCCACAGTCATTGCCACTCAAATTTACCACAAATTCCAGTTCAGTTCACTGCATTACTTAATGGTAATAACGTCATTGAACTGTTGCCTGATATCGCCAAGCCTGGGGAGATGCTCCGGGTAACGCTGATTCTGAGTAATGTCAGCCAACCGAAAATGATAGTTGATCCAACAGATTCCTTAAGTATTGACCATGAGGTAAATATTGCACGCTACCTCGCACGTCATTTGGATCCTCCGTATGATCGTAATCCTATTACTGCTACAGCAGTGGATCAGTGGTTAGATTCCATCGATGAATGTCTATCGAGTGGGAACGCGAAGCAATGCGTGGAATTTGTAAAAGTTATAAATTCACGGTTGACGTCTGTCAAATGGCTCTTGGGAGATACATTTTCTCTTGCAGACATTGTACTTTGGAGTGCTTTACATAATAATGCCTTTAGGAATCTACCAAACACCATTAAAGAATGGATGAAAACTTGTTCAGAATTAGAAATCTTCACACTGGTCAACAAAATTGTGTAGAAACGAAGTTATTGATGATATAAAAACATACTGTATTGCAGATGAATAGGGAAAATTTGTGGTATATTGGAGAATGAGGCCACCTCTAAGCTACTTTCTTCTTTAGTGCCGCAATCATTGTTAACACCTCTTATAACTTTAAGGCAATCATAAACATAATAACAGATTTTTCAGTTCTGCACGCTAATGAAATGAATTGTCAAATAAAAATAAAATTAAACGCTAAAAATGTAAAATAAATATTTATAATGAATAAGTCCTATTTTCTCTTGTTTCCATAATCTGTCCATGGAATAATATGAACTTAAATGTATTTAATTGTTTGGAGAAAATCCAATTCATTGCACTTTCTTACTGTTTTCAAACATTGTTTTATCAGAAAAAAATGATTAAAAAACCAGAAAGCATAAACTGCTTCCGGTAAATTTTCGACATTTCTAGAATGTAATAACACTGTGACATTGGTGTACCTTTTGAGAAAATTGTTTGATACCATAGTATGAAACTACGGATCGGAGTATAAAAACTAAACAACACTAAGCAAGGAAGACTTCATTTCAACACAAGAGATAATTTAACTAAGATCAGAAATCAACATTGTTGAGCCTCACCACTACTGGTGCCCTTCCTGAACAAAACTGTTGCTTCAAACCCATGGAACTATAAAAAATGCTGAAGTTTGTACAGGTGTATATTAGCAATAGTCTTAAAAGCAATTAGCTCTTTTATAACTACATGTACTGCATTAGATGTCTTAAATCAGAATAGGTATGATGGTCATAACTATTTGCCTGCCTAAACTGTTAGTGAAAAATGTCAGTTCCCAAAAGGGTTCGATATTTCCAAAAGGAAGGGATTTCATTTCCGATAATTTCGGAGTGAACATTATATATTTTCAAAACTACATAATCTTTAAGCACAGCAACAACCCAGAATGGGAAAACTTATTTTCCTTGAAACCCAGATCACTAAATTTCAGTGACAGATTTAATTCCAACATATAGTAAATATTTACACTTTCACATAAAGATTTGGTCTTATGCGTTGTTCACCTTCAGCCAAATTAGTCAGAATGTGGCAGATGTGCATAATATGAAATAAATATTTAAAAAAATTATGTGCTAATGCGTGGCACTCCCCATAAATCAGCCTGTAGAATTACCAGTGGAATTAGAAATCTTATTGGCAACTGTTGTGTCAGTGATCGCTGTAGACACAAAACGAAAGTTGTGAGTAACAGTGGAATTATACTTGTCGGACGAAACCCTGAAGAAGTACATCTGTGAGACAAGTAAGAAATGCTAAGTTAGTTAAGTTACTTCTTGACATTTATAAATGAAACGTCTTTTCAATAATAACACATTAGCCTAAATTGTCCCATAGATGGATAATGTTGTATACCATAAGTACTAAAACTAATCTACAATTTGTATGATATTCCTGACCAAGTTTAACTTTGCCACCTAAAACATAACTAGTTGTGCAATAGTAGACATACCACAAATCCAACAGCCAACAGCATATGAAGTGCTAATATCAATGCCATAGCGATTAAAGAAATCTGTAATCAATTGCAAAGTAACAATAACAAATGTTCATCAATTAACTATTAAAGATAAAATGAAGAGGCGCAATCTAGACATGCCTTTTTTGTGTCCTCTTTAAAAGCAGGCCACATAGTAAGCAGAAGGACAGACCCTGATGTAGCGGCACCGATAAAGACTAATGTCCACCGGAAGCCATCGATGGGTACAGTCCAAAGAATCTGGATATATTAATAAATCGAGAATTTGAGTACTTGAAGATATACATTTGGTGAGAAAGACTGGATGGTAGTGAACTCACAGATAATGGCACATAGATGGATAAGGAATATCCGTAAATACATAATACTTCCAGGAGAGTGTATTTGGCTTCACTTTTGCGATACCACAGTGTGACCCATAAAGCAAGAGGGACTAAGCTTGCATACACAAAGATCACAGTGGCAGCTATACTCACTGAAACCAACACAGTAAAAGCATAGGTTCAGCCATTATTTGTATCAAAAATATCGAAACTTGTAGAAGGTCCATTTAACTATTAAAAAAACCTTCAAATGAGAAATAAAATCTCACCTTTATGAAAATCATATTTCCACACATAGTTTCCAACATTTGCACGTTGCAAGTAATTGGCTAAATTTCCACTAATGGCAGTAGTGAAAATAAGAGTCGCACAAATCCAAAATGGACCTACTCAAATAAATATTTTTTATCAAGCAAATTACATAGCCTGTAAGCAAATCCATTTAAGACACACCTACACATACCATAGAGATCAGGATTGGGCCGAATGTGTGTGTTCAAGAAATTTGATTTTGGGTTGGGGATCATGGACCAGAAGATTCGTTTCATAACTTGATTGGTATCAACGTCAAAAAAGCTCTGGTAATAGGCCAGAGACCAAAACGTAGCAGGCTTCTGCGACGCATTTTTGTCTTCTTTTATTAGCTGTAAACCAAATCATCTGAACAAGTCTGTTTTCTCTATAACTTAATCTGGAAGTACTCATTGCAAGTAAATGATTGCCAGTCGTGAAATATAGGCTACTGTTGGCTATAGAGATCGCTCATAAGCAGGTTATGATTTCAACGAAATCGCATGGTTCATAAGATTTAGCACTGTTAGACGTTAGCATCAATGTTTGCCCTTAGCTCTAATTTTGAAAACGTTCCTATCGCGAAGTGAATCAACAGGTAAAGTGTCAAAATGTGTAAACGTACTTCAGCATTTTCAGTGTCATCATCGTCTGATATGGCAGAATCTGGGAAATCGGTAAAATTGTGGATCTGCTCATTTTTAAGATTAGCGCTTCCACTACGAGATAAATTTCCCGACGTACTGCCGCTGAAATCTGATGTTATGATTAAATAACAGAGAGAATGGATATTAGGAAAGTAGTTTGAGGGGGTGTGTGACACTGAGCCAAGCCTTGAAAATCGCCTACCTTGAAATTGCAAAGCGGACTCAGCATCAGTCTGTTCATTCGGCTAGAAATATTATAAACAAAATGAACACTTGAAAACACGTACAAAAGGAATCGTACGCATACGTGGAAAACATAGTCAGAAACAAGTAAAATATGGGAGAAAATCACCTGAATGTCTAAAATCGCAGCCTCTGACGTCGCCATTTTTAAAACTAAAGAGATTTGCCAATGTGACCACTGTAGTATGACCAGATTTAGCTGACGAATTTATTAGCACGAGATATCTCTAGGAGGATTTGCTTTACCATGTAATGACCTTTTTTTGACGATAAATTCAAATATTATAATTATGGGAGCATTTTTGAGGAGGATACGTTTCGGGGGATTAATCCCAGAGAAGCTTAAGACATTGCCAGAGAGATTTAAAGGAGGCCGAGTTGAAAACTGGGGTAAATTATTACACTTAAATATTGTATTAAGCATTGTATTTTGGGAATTATTCACAAAAACATTTTTTATTGCAGCACTTTATTGGAAAGGATTAATGGTTGATTATCGTGAAGTGGCACGGGACGTTATTACTGATGCACGAACAAAGCCTTTCAAAGCTGCTTTAATAGGGGGAGGTAATTAAAACATTAAAACATTGCATATATCCAGTTATATTGTTGTTAATTTTCAAATGTAGTACGTGCCAGAAAAATATTGTAAGTTGCCGCAACCTTTTATTCACGTTAAATTACACGGACGCATAAGTTAGGTTTATAATAGCCTCTACTTGAATAAGAACCAGGAAATAAATTACTGCTGTAGCATATTGTCAATATACTAGCTGTACATGCACATCTACCATGTAGCCCGGCCATCTTTTCGTTGGTCCTCAGATGCCTTTTGCATTTTTTATTGTTGCTCTTCTTTAAAATGTTGTTCAAGCATTTAATTAAATTTCCTGTCTACTCGATCACTCAATTATATGCTTAAATATATCTCCAGTAACTATTTATATTTACTTATTCCCTGGTTTAAATTTATTGTCGATTATACTTATCCATGAGAATATGTCTAAGATGTGAGCTATGCATTTTACTAATTTATTTCACATTTTTAAGGTATAACTCTGACGACTTTTGCTTTTAATACCACGCCAAATGAGCACACTTTTCGCGACCAACTTCTGGACAATGCAAATCGAATGTCGTTGGTTAGCGACAACTTAAGAAATCCTGCAGCGGAGGAGCACTTGAATTTCCTTTTGAAATGTCATAACGAAGGCCTTCTTAGGACATTGAATCTTGGATTCTTTTCTCTCTTGTGGATCGAAAATTATGACACTGCCGTAACGCAATATGTTGCCCAGTGTGAATATTTGAAACCAAAATATCTGACATTTTATGAACGAATTGTTGACATTGGAGCTTATGGGAAGTGGTACATAGTTGAACTAAAAATGAAGGACTATGACATAAATGACAAAGAATGGATTGAAGCAAGAACAACTTAAATGGGAAAATTGTATGGAAATAAAATTAAGAAGTGGAAATACTGCAAAGTTTGAATCTGTAACTACATTGTTAGTTTTAACAGACAAGGTATTTTTATAGTAAGTTTAATAAAATTACTATTGTGTTTTAGTGTACACAGTTTTTGCTGTATCTACAATATATTAAACACGTTAAACAAAGTCTATTGAACTTTTGAGTCACATTTTTTGTGGCAAAACTGGTATTTGTGAGGTTCACAAAAGCTACCTCTTTTGCAAAGTCCTGTTACATAATGGAGAACTTCCTAAGAATAGATGTTAATGCACACCTGAGGCTTCAGCAAAATTTTCATTTCCACTGAAGAATGAAATATCGATTCTTTTATTATTTTGTGGTTGGCTTTATTGTAAGATCTCAAATTACTTTACAGGGTTAGTGGGGCCAGAAAGTCAATGGTCCACCTAAAGGTCGTCTTCACTACATTTGCATCGCAAATTTCATGCAACAATTTCAACAACAATGATCGAGAGCTGCAATTTTAACATTTTTTTAGCATATTTTTTCTTTCTTGAGTTTTTAATCTGCACATATTTTACTATTTTCAAATAAAAAAATTAAGAAAGGTCCAATCTTTAGGCTGATACCAGCTAATACCACTTTTGTTCAATAAACCATATTTTGAGAATGGAAAAATGCTCGAAGAACTAGCTAAGCTAATTTGTTTTAATCAATAACATGTTTCAAGTGTTATATGCACAATATTCAACCTTCAAGTTGCTTTAGTTTTCTTAAGTTTAGTCTCGAATGGCAGAGTAATGCCATACGAGAATTGGAAATGGTATAGAAATGCCCGCTGTCTTTGCAAAGTATTGTTCCGGTTTCTTTAGCAATTGGATTTCTTGATGTTTTCATTTTCCACGAACACTACATTAGTCCTTATTCAGTCGTGCAGCGAAGCATAATGTTTTACCGAGTTTTTGCTTTAACTTTTATAAAATGATCAACGAGTTCTTTAACCAGCGTTTTCCATCGAGATGTGGACTTTTCTAAATCTTAACAAAGCAGTTCGATTTACAACCTATTCTCATTAAAACTATTCCAATAACGAATGTCCTATGGGACACCAGCTCATCATCCGGAGCAACTTTTCTCCAAAGGGACATTGTAATCAATTTCGGTCGAATACGAAGAAGGGAACATTAAACAAACTAAGAAATGGACGTTTAGAGTTTCTGCACAAAGCATAAAACCAGCCACCATCGTGTCCGTGAAGGACCCAGCGGTCAACACCCGTGGTAATTTCAATAGCCCGTCGTTTCAGATGGGCACTGGCACCATCTTTAGGTATCGTGGCACACCAGAAACGACGTACATGTACGCGATGACTCGCAGAGTCGAGAGGGGAGGTTTTTGTCTGCAAAGCCCACGCGTCTACGTTGGATTTAAGGGGAAAAAAATACAAATATGGATTTGTTTCACACCGCGAAGGCCGAAGCGGGAGGAGCGAAATCGGTGTATTTTGCAAATGCATGAATGGGGAGAGCGCGTTAGAGAGGATCGATGCTGGCAGGGTTGCCATGCCAACACGGACGTCAGTCCCGCCAAAGTCAATATGTGAAGTAGGGAAGAATAAGAAAGGCTCATTAACATAATTTCACAAAAGGAGAGAAAAATGTGCGGGTGAAACGGCGCCCTTGAGCCAACATCCACACAAAAACGACACAAGGAAGTGCGGCAGGAATATCAGCAGATGCGAAATCCGTGATTGGAAGCGGTGGCAAAAATCGGCAATCATCAATGCTCGCGCTAGGGCTTTAATCTCGCAAAAGGCCGATCGAGCAGTCACCAGAACGCACAACATGGAGGGAGGAAGCGTGATATTAACACCGTTTACTGACGGACTAACGCATTCGCACAGGTAGGCAGCAAATTGAATTTTAATCGAGAAAGGTGGGGACGGGGCATCTCCATTTGCCCCGATCGAGGCTTTGGGGAAACTAGACTGCGACAAATCGGGAGTGCGGGGCCGCAAATGTCAGGCCAAAACTCGCGAATGAAACGGGAAATGCGGAGGAATTTTCACCCTCGATGCTTGCAGAACTGTGGAAAATGCTGTGGACGGTAAGCCAGAAACGGGAATTTGAACGGTACGTGGTCACGCGTAAATGAGATGATTGAACATTCGGACGTTTTCAGGATTGCGGGTAGCTTTAAAAGGCACACCTCTGCAGTGTCATTCCGAAACGAAAATGCCTTCAACCTTGTACCCAATAGTAGGGAAAAATTGATGAAGGAAAATGTAAAGCTGGGAAATCTTAGCCCGAAAACCGTATCGCGAGTGTCATTCGTAGTTTTTCTGTACACGCTAGATATGTGTTTATTATTCCGACTTATTTCGCGCTGTTTTTTTAATTTCCGCAAAGGGGTGCCATAGGCGTCGCGGTTAATTAGGACCGTTTTTGCAAAGGCGTGCGATGCCATCTTTGGGCGAAAATCAAAACCCGCGCAAAATAAATCGAACTGGTCTGTTGGCAACCTTAATTGATTTTTTCTTTTTGAGTAATGCGCTACTTTATCAATAGTTCATCCTTATGAAAATCTTTACTGGCCAGGAAGTCAGCTACTTTTCCTATTCTACTCTTGGACATTACTAGATTAACACTCGGTTGCTAAACTTATTTACTGGCTCTTACATTTTATATCCCTTTAATAACATACTACGGAGTATGAACTGTATTATTTCTATTATAAATAAAGGGTACAATGTATTTAAAATTGATTTGTGCCAAGGGCCATACTAGCGATAGGGAAGTGTTTTTTATATATATATATATATAAACCTTTTTTAAACATTTTTTTTAACATTGCAACGATGGAGTACTTGAACAAGATTTACGCAATAAAACTGCCTCACTTCACAATTTTTCCTTCATTTTAAATGAAAAAAAAATCGATGATCAATTTTCTGATATAACTGTAGTTGGTTGCTTGAAAATTAATTTCGCTGAAGTAACGTTTGCAGTTTTTAATTGTTTTGTAGGCAATTACATTTTTAAAGCCCTGGGAGCTACCCTGCAATTCTATTGAGAGGCAATCACACACGACATGCGTGTAATGCGTGATTGCCAATCTTAATAGGAATTGCACTGGATGCGAAGGAAAATCAAACGTATTATAGTGAATGTGACTTTTTCCTCGGAACAGTTAAATAGGTTTTCTAGAAAATAAACTTGGAATAATGGAAAAGCATTCCAGTAACGAAAGCATTATAGTAAAAGAGGACTACCAACATTTGGCAAAAAACAAAATTCAATACTGAGAAAGTCTTTTCGTAAAAAAACCCTCAGAAATAGAAGCCTTGCCACACTGTATGTAGTCAAGGAAAATATCAAGAATTACATTACAACAATAAAATTACATGGCATTAAATGTAATAGGTATGCATTAACCGTAAAAGGTGTTGCTGCGTGTCATGATAATCGAGTAAAACTCGTTTACTCTGAAATATGCAAGATGTCTGATGTGCCAGAAGATGTTGGGGAAAGCTAAGAAGAGCTTTGCATTACTGTAAAGTAAAGCAAACAGCAACTTTAAAAAAAATTCTTCACTTCATGTACAATTGTACAGAGTAAATAAAAATGTTTACTTCAGTTGCTCAGCAGGCTAGCTTTGACAAAGGCTTTTTTTAGTGTGGGCGGGCGAAAGGCATCGTAAAAAGCAGCATTTTCTAGAGTAAGCCGTACAAACGTACCTGTAGGAATTGTCATATTTCCGTCAGCCAAAAGCTAGCAGCTCGACAAATCAGTTTAATGAGTTTCGCCCTGATTATGCAAAACCTGCCAATTCCTTAGAATTTCGTCAGTGAAATCACAGTGCTTATAGTTTTAGTGGCAACCGAAAAAGTATAATACGTTGTATTTCTTGGAAAAACAAAAATTAAACGCATTCAATTCTGGTTGCTTCAGCACATTAACGTCATCGCATTGCCTACATAACGAAATAGTTTTGTCGGGCACTCAATACCTGGATTCAAGGAAATGATTGTCTACTGATTTGAAAATCCGAGATCACGTATATTGCCGAATCGTAAACCATACTGTAGGAGGATATTACAGTATATCGTGCCAAGGTTTACAATATTGTCGAAACCTTATATTTCTTGACCGCACATGACATCACGCAGCTCGTGGGCGTGGTTAATGTGGCTCGGTTTACTTTATGGGCGTGTCGTGGGGTACACTCCATTTTGGCTCTTATTCGATCATGCGTTTCTACTGCAAAAATGCCTTTTGGGGACGTTAAAGACGTGTTATTTGATTACAAAAAACGGCTTTTATGGCTAGATTTGGTCAATTACGTGCGAAAATTAAGTTATGTTCTGGCCTTGGCCCATACAATTTAATATTAATATCATTTTCAACAGAAAATTCAAATTTTCCAAATGTATTCAACATGGACATCGTTAATTATCTACTGTTCACCTGTTAAATTTACATTAAATTCCACTCAGTTGATTCGAGACAACCACATCTTCTTTCTCGTTAACTTTTTTGAGCACAACTTTCGGAATTCTGTATAATGCTATTCCCATCTTTCTTCCTGTACGTACACCATGTCGGCACTTTGATGTTTTGGTGCCGAAAACACTGCAGCGCCGCCCTGTTGGTTGAGGTGATCAACTCGCCCTCATCGTAGACAACGTGTCACTCACATGTGTTCTTTGGTTTCACGGGTTAAGATGGGCGTGGCTTCATCTTAGTGATCACCTCAACCAACAGGGCGGCGAGTGCACGTACTTAATGTATATTACGTATACTGTGTTAAAACCTTATGCCAGTATACCTTGAAGTACTTCAATATATCTGGGCGGGGCAAGATCGCGTCGTCTGTTCGTGCATATGACGTCACACAGCGCGTGTGCGTGACTATAACGTGGCTCGGTAAACATAGGTAGGCGTGTTGTGGAGTACTTTTCAAGATGCAAAATAAAATATGGAACGAATGTGCCTGCATTTCTGCACGTGTAACTTATCTATAGAAAAGGCAACCATTTTTGCTACAGTAAAAATATAGATAACTTTCACAAGCAGACGACAAGCGGATGTCGCGATCTTGCCCCGCCCAGATCAAACAAATTGGTGTACTTCAAGCACTGTGCTTCAAGGTATACTGACATAAGGTGTTAAGGTATACAGTTACAAAAATGATTGCCTTTGTAATAAATAAATTGCAGGCAGCAGGCACATATGTTCCATTTATCATTTTGCATTATTCTTTTATTTAATTTATTTAAAAATAAACGAGGAAATCCACACAATTTTTGATTTGCAGTGGAAAAACAGCATCAAAATATTTACTTTTGGATAAAACATCTATTCATGGGTAAGTGATAGTATCTAATGGGGCATTTTCTTAGTTTTTAGAACGTTGGTCCTTATTAGCACCCCGATTCTAAGATTTATGTGCACCAAAACACGTACACTTACAATGTAAATCTAGTCATATTAACCACGCCCACGAGCTGCGTGACGTCACATGCAAGTTATCTATGAAGTACCCCACAATGTATGATCTAGGCGGAGCCAACACGCGTCGTCTGCTTGTGAAAACTATCCATATGAAGCCTTCCACTGAACGTAGCATACAGTGTGTTATTTGGAAAATAAACACACGAGTTTGTGGGTACACATCGCAATACGCCAACAACTATTTCTCAGAAACTAGAGAAAAGGTAAAACTGCCATTAATGCGCTTGAATTGGAAAAATGTTTAAAAATATTGGGTAAACAACGCTTTTATAAACAATTCTTCCATTAAATGTCGACTCGCGTTTCTATACGAGCTTATTTACCTCTAGAGTGATTGAACTCAAAGTTTTACTTTAATCGTGACCTCAAGTGCGGATAGGAGGTTAAAAAAACATCTCGTTCGTTCCCATCCACCATCAGTTCCAGACCGAATACCAAGAAATCAATAAATGTACTTTTTTCTTAGTTTCGGTAACAGCTGAGGTCACTGGAATATTCGTGTTTGTCTCGCGGAAACCTAGGCCAACGTATCGTTGCACCTCGTCTCATACATTAATACTACCGAGACGAAGCGAGGGTTAATTCGCGACAAAACGGGTCAAACCCAAACATTTGTTGTCAAGGTGTTTGCGTATACTAACGTAACTGACAGATACTAATTATAATATTAATAGCGAAAGAAGCGAGCAATCGATCCAGATGAAATCCTCTCAATATCCGAAACAATGGATGGTTTGAGGTCACGCTTCCAGGGGGCGCTTCTTCCCATAAAGCTGCGCAATATTTAAGGCACAAAGCTGGGGAAAGTTTTTGCTTTCATCGAGAACTCAACCGTGTCCTCGATGTATCCAAAAAAAAAGCCACGAATTTCTCGGTAAAGAATAAGGAATTATCCTCGCTCGATAATTTTACGAGACAAGAATATACAGTTAAATTGTACGACCATGCGCGATTGACGCAACCGAAATTAAAATTTAGCAAGTGATCAAATTCAAATAAGATGTCACAAAACCTCTTTTTCCCCGTACCCACCAACGAAAAACCGAAAACCAGAAACGAGAAAAGCCACGAATTTCTCGGTAAAGAAGCGTTTTCTGGTTTCCATGAACTATAGTTTTTAAAAAACTAGTGCCGCTACATCGCAAAAAAAACCAAAAAAAAAACAACATATTTAGAAAACTTAGCAGACGTTAGACGGTAAAATTAACCCTTCCAAGCGTAACTATAGCAACACAGTTTACAGTGATAGCAATTCCCATAACTGCGGTGATTTCTCCCGTTATAAAACAAGTACACTGTATAGAGAGCTGTAAGTTTGTTGTTGCTAACGTTTTTTAAGGATATGTTAGCCATTGTTTTATCGAGTTTCCTATATTTATGTTAGTTTTGCGTTACCATTGGTAATGCAATGGATTAATATATGCCATTGGGAAAGCATGGTTTTTTTACAACTAGAACATTCGATGGTAATTTTACACGCTTTTTTTATTGCTGCTGCAGTCTGTTCCCAATCGGTACGTGCACTCGTGCAGACGAAGCGTTGCTAGCAGCGCCACCGCCAAACGGTTTTTGATTTTTCTCCTTCGATCCACTGCTATACTCGAACGTGGAGAAACTTTTTCAGGATAAATTTCGGGTTTTTAGTTTTTTTGTTTTCGGTATTTCGTCGGTGGGTATACGGGGCTTTTGAAATGGAGCAGAACGGGACTTCAACGAGACTTCGCTAATGAAAATGCAACATTTTCCACTTTTAACCGTAGGATTTTCATGACGACGACTACGAAAGGCCCTCATCTCGCAAATCGAACCCGTCGAAAACCTAAGCACTATAGGAATTTTATGCTTTTATTAGGCCAATTTAGTTTTCAGTAAAGTTATAGCAGCCCGTTTTAATGGCTCGAAAGCGGGCATTCAGGGCCAACGGTTTCGCAGCCGATCAGATTTTATCGAGAAACCCAAATTGGATGAATTTTCAGGCGACGCGTCGAGGAGAAAATAAACAGCGCGACAAGATGCAGATGCGTCGCATTTTTACACCCTTTTTTGTGTCGTTCGGAGACAAATTGCGCGCTGGCCCCTAGAGTTTTCCGGCGCTACGGCGCAATTCCCACTCCGAATTTACTTCTCATTACGTATTCGGATTCGCTATCATCCGAATATAGTTACGGAGATTGAAAATCAGTTTCATTTCCCACGCCTCGCGCAATATAGGGAAGGAAAAACACACCGAGCGAAGTGACGGAACAACGTGTTCAAGGGCAATAGGCGATCCTCGCCGTGGGTGATATTAAAACATTACTTAACGTACGTGCCAATCACCGTCGACCGCTTTTATTTCAATCCACAAACTCCATCGGATCCGGGATACTAAGCTGTCGTGACGTCATCTTTTCCCGTTCATTATTAATCGCTCTTCCTACGCAAATTAGGGACTTCGACAAAGTTTTCTCTCTCGGAGCAATCGTCGCCTTCGAATGGATCGGTAAATCTGGATAAAGAATGATTTTTACCTCTTCAAAAACTATAAAAAACCAACAGCTGGGATTGACGACGAACAACACTTTTGGTTCGAGGAAGAGAACAACGAACGCGTTGCACAAACGCCTCGTTTGAGGAAGCAACGATGCTATTTACAATGAGACGGTATAATACTCGTAAGAGCTATAGTACCATTTACAGACGGGCTTATGGACCATGGGGGAACAAAGACAACGAACGATGCCACTTCTGGTCAGCTGCGTGAGAACATCTCGGTCTTGATTAAAATATCAGTTACCGAACAGATCCAAAGAGTACTCTGACCTCCATTGCTGTATAAACGCGTGCTCTTAATAGTTCGATAGCCCTATAAAGTATTTGTTCCTTTAAAGAACATGAATATAAGAGTGAGAACACGCTGAATGCTTACTTTCCGTGACGTGCTTCTTTCCTTTTTAAGACAGTGTGGCCCACGGATGACTATTGGTAAAAAGTATAGCCATCGAAACGTTGAAAAACTTTTTGTTTCCAGCTTTTTGGGCGAACGATGAATGCTGATATCAGCGAGATGGTCAGGGTGCTTGGTGGCGCCACTGCATGCGTTATGCTATAGGTGAAACATTCCGCGTAAAACCTTGCACATGCCTCATTAGCATCCCATGATGAGTGCGGGACACGTTTTTACGGTACACTATAGGCGGCGTATACAATCGATGGATATACTTTTGACCAATAGTGATCTGTGGGCCACTCTGTCTTAAAAATCTGCTTTCGGATTTCAAAAAGAGAATGTTGTAACATTTTTTTTAAAATCAGGCTGTTGGCTCAGCCTGGCTCGGCTAAGCTTTCTTGTGAGCGTCCTCAATTAAAACGCATGCCGCATTCTTATCCCACTTGGTGGCGCTTGTGTACGCCGAGTGGTAAGCGCCTACAATAAGCATTCAGTGTGTTCTCACCCAAATACATGTATATGGCTGAACATTTTACTTACATGTATATGCGGACAAAGATGGTCACCCGCCAATCATTTTACAAACGCAGCCCAACTTTCGCATAATTTCGATTATTCTGGAACCCTAATCGTAACAACCTAACTTCGTCCATTAAATACGAAGCATTTTTTAATAAACGCTTAATGCTGATTCCAAGCTTATTATAAAAGCATCGACTCGCGTGTTCAACACGCATACATCTTAATCATTGGGCAATAAGAGATTATACATGTAGTTTAGAACTTCGGATCAAGTTAATAATAAAGGTGATACGGTCGAACCTCGTTAAGACGAATCTCAAAGGACGTCAACATATGTTCGTTTTATCAGAAGTCGGATATATTGGTTCAGCGAGTTCTCTTAATGGGAATTCCACCGTATACACGCTTTAATCGCAGTTTAACGGCCGGTTAAGTATTACCTGGCCATAACTAATGGATGTGACCTATAATCGGAGCTAAAGCGAATCGATGCTGATCGAGGAAGTCGCGACCTGGCCTAGGTTGAGCTTCCCCCGTAGCTCTCGTCGCAGATGTGGCATCGAAAAGGAGGGGCCGCTCATTAAGCGCTATCAAACGCTCGCAATCTGGTTGAGAATTTCAAAGTATCTGACGTTTAGTGCGTCTGGCAGTTGGCCTCAAGATCTATCTCGCCCCCGTTGCCATGGCAACCCCATGCAGCCTTAATATATATCCGCCTCGACGAACTCTCGTCCTACTATTGGATCGCTGGATTCCGTCGAGGGTGTTTTAGTTTTCCTGAAAGGAAAAATGGGTGGCAAAAGCAGGACGAAAATGATGATGATGATGATAATGATGATTGCGGGCTAGCAACTTGCTTCGAGTTGTTTCATGGCGAGGCTCGATTTTAAAAGGTCTGTACGAGCGTTCACTTATTTTTATAGACATAATATCCGTTTTCGGCGCGTATATACGACTATTTCATGCATGGTGCACGGTTTGCCTGGTAAAGCTTAATTGCGCTATACAATACGTGTATGTCATTCGTGGGACTAACCGATGACCTACTGTTTGCGGGGACATGTCTTTTTAAATATATCTTAACGAGCGATTGAAATAAAAACTGCATGCTCCTCGTTACGCGCTTTAACGTTTCAAAAGTGTTGACAGCGCCGGTCCTTTTTACTTTACCATTGATACAAGTACATGTATATAAAGTTCGGTTAAAAGGACTTAGTGCTGTGTGAATGGTCCAAAAGTTGAACCAAAGTGAAATCGCGACCACGTGACGTCTTTTCCTCAAAGATCGGCTGCGTTACGAAGTTTGCGAAGTATATAGTGGGTCCGAAAATGCGGAGGTTCGAGCGTATATTTACGTAAAATACTGGAAACAATTGTTGAATAAACTCGCTGAACAAAAGTTGCTGTTCACAAATTAATTCCATGAATTATGTGCTGGAAAAACGCGACTCGTGTTCAAATCAATGAAATGATACGGCGTAAATTCCATAGCATCACGTATAAAAGAGAACGCCCGTTATGACTTAATTCTGTAAGATAATACAGTGGAGATATTAATATTCGTTTTTTAAAATTATAATTTTAAATCACTGATGACCACTGCAGCGAAAATCGTGCAGTCGAACGTATAGAAAAATATTAAATACGGTTAATCTTAGACACAATTAATGATGTAAGATTTTGAGAGTCGATTACTTAGATGACTTTGAATGTTTTCAACTATGGTGTATGCCCGTATGCTTTTCGTATTTAGCAATACGTGATGTTTTCTTTTGTTGTTTTTTTTTCAATTATTTAAGCTATTTTTAGATCTTTACTCTTTAAAAACTATAATCAAATGCCTATGCTGCTTCATTATGCGCTGGAATCAAAATGCACGCGTTTCAATAAATAAAATGCGATGAAACCAATATATCGAGATGGTCTAATTTGATAAAAGCGAAATATGAAAATCTGAAGTAGGCCAGTACCATTCAAATGAAATAAATGTGCCTATCAAGAGTAAATGGTTTAGAAAAATTGCATCTATTAATTGTCGACATTAAAAGGACCGATTATTTTCTAAATGGATACTACATAACCTTGGAATTTTGGTGCATGCGGTTAATTACGCGCCTCAATAACAATTTGTTTCGGAAGTTTTAGCAAACTCTGTGTAATCTACTAGCGGTAATACCCGGCCTTGCCCGGGTAAAAAATGTTGTTTGATTTGCTAACCCCTTTTATGCGATCAGGAGTTAGGTTTAGCTGTCCTTTATTGCCAAAGGATGGCGCCATACGATGTGGATGCATCCAGGACGGTGGACGGAAAACCTGTTTGACAATTTTATGGGTTGGGGCAAATTAGAGAAGATTTATGGCCTTGTTTTTCCTACGAAGTTCGCGCTCCTCACGTACCACGACAAGTTCTGCGACAATCGCAACAGGATTGGCTAGAGTCGAAAGCAAAATGGCGTCGTTTTCTTCTAGATGAAACACGGCGTCTAACAAGTCTTGTACTAGGGCATTTCAGTTAACGTTTAGATATTAAAACTACTGCAGCGGGGAACACATATGAAACTAAATTATCAAAATGTGATATTAACGCAATTTTCAACACATCTGCATTTATTAAATGCGAAAGAGTCCACCCGCCCCTTAAATTTAGATATTTGACTGACATTTTTTTTAAAGGCTATTTCCGCCCCACTAGTGAGCTTTATTCCAGACGTTAAATTAGTACTGTAACCAATTTCCAATAGCCTGACTAATATTTAACTCTTTTACCTTCAGCAGTCAAATTTGAAAATTGCATGCATCTCTCGATACTTAATTATAGATTCTTGAAATATTGGAGCTGAATGAACATTTGAGTTGATTGGTTTACTCCTTTCCAACGATCGCTCAAACTGAGCCAATAAGAGTGTTTGTGCACTACAGCGCGGATTATTTATCAACAGATGCGATGAGTTCATCGCGTCCCAAGGTAGATCTAACCACTGGAGGAGCCTTCTTTTAACACTATTAAAGTGGTTTGGTTCTTCTTCTTCAGGTCGTATTGTTTTCTGCAAACCTAGTAGAGCTGACGAAATCTCAAATTGGTCCCGTTTTAAATTCTCGTCCAAAGATGGCGCCTAATACATCAAAATGCGATAACCCAATATCTTTCACGAATGATCGCTAGCGACTTCTAGTGACTAACAACTGCAACTAATTCAATACGAAAAATAATGGCGGCAATTTTAAATGCGCTCAAGCTCGTTTTTTGTAAACTTTACTTTTCATGCCATGAAAATGAATAACATTTTGAAAACCACGGTGCCCAGTTCAGCAAAATTTATAAATGCATCGACCGCAAGTCAACAATGGCTTTTATGCCATAAAATCGCCGTAAATATCATAGGGAAATTTAATATTGAAACAAATATGGCATATACTTTTTAAAACAAACAAACAGGAAAATGAAATTTCAATGCATTGCGGAATTCCGCAAGGAGTTTAAGGCATTACAGAAATCGACTTAAACTAATGAGCTGAAAAATATTTAAATTCTGGAGGAAGGAATGTGAATCAGGGAAATATATTTCTCTTAAAAACAAACCCAAATATATCACATATCACAGCGCGCCATCTATAATGATCACTACCTCGAATAAACAACATGGTATCCCAAATAAGCAAAAGTTGTTTTTTTCTTCTAACAATAAAAAATCTGTTCCAATTTCGCTTTTTTTTTAAGATTCTTTTCAAATATAAACTTTGGTCTAAATGGTTCAATTACATGTAATCGAAGTCATCAGCAGCGCGATCTCCTCCCTGACAGTGGCATCAATATGAAATTCTAGTTGATGGACATGGGGAATTAGCTTATGTTGGAACCAACACTACAAGGATGTAGCGCCATCGATTTGTAGAAAACAATTCTTGGAAAATAAAACTTATTCCAATGTCTATTTCGTTAAGTTCTGACTCAGGATACCTTCGTCTCTCCCCTGTTCACGTTTGTTTCAAAATTTATGCAAGTTGGCTTCCCTTTATTTTACGACTAGATTTTCCTTACTAATCAGCCACTCGACGGTTTGGCCACATCGCCCGAAGCGAGCGTGGCGCTAGTGCGGATTGCGAAGCAGGTAAGATATTACCTGTTGGTCAAAGGAGGTCACCTTGAGAAAAACGTGTCTGGCGTTTCGCAGAAATGCAAAAAAGGGGTATCGAAAAATAAGTTAGGCGAATTCTTCAAGGTAACTTTTAAAGTTTAAAAGGCCTGGATATCGACCGGGAGAGGGGGCGTCCGTCGATCAACTTTGAAACCAGCAAAAGGTAACATACTTCCCTAGGGGGTTCGCGGGTTCTAGTCTGAGAATCTCAGCCAATGGCTGAAGAAATCCCGGCACAACGTGATACCCAGGTCATGAGCACTTACTGCGAGAGTGCAATGGCCCGACCACAGCAAATCCACCAAAAACTCCCCCTTCTATACTATTACCCGCAGCGCCATTGTGAACGTGTTGGTCCGTAGCACACGTACATGTAACGTCGTTAACAACCAAGAAATTTCAGATTAGAACAAAAAATTAAAACAACCGAGGCTAAACAAAGAAAAGTGATTTTCAATGAAGAACGTGCAATTCTCATCGTGCCGACCTCTTGAATTTTGCTGGAGGAAAGCCCTAAAGAGTCCTGGAACAAAAACTTGCTCTCCTCACAGAACCGACAATACTGTCGGAAGAAATACTACTAACACTTCAGAGAAAAGGTTTATCATCGAACTACAGCTTGATTGCTTTTGAAATTTTTTTCGTACGATCCAGAAGGATGGATGAGAACTATACTCGTTGACAATGTGATTGACAACACTACGCTAGTACCAACAGACTTTCTGAACGTCCTTTTATACAGGGTGAACCATAATTCAAGGACCAACCATTTTTTTTTTCTTAGCCGTTAGAGATGTGAAAATTCTGTTTCTGTTGTAGAGAGGTTGTCATGGGTGCTTTATCCATTGATAGTATTAACTTTAGTAACACCATTTTTTCAACGAAATTGAAAGTATAATTTTTGAACGGTAACACCTAGAACAAAATATCAAATTAGGCTTTCTTGTATGTATTCAACTGGTTTCGTTTTTCTTGGCAATTATTTGGAAGTTGTTACAATGTTTTGAAAATAGGGGCAAACACACAATTGTTAGATGCGCTGCAGCACAATGGTGCAATGCAGTACATGTAGGTGGCTTACTGCAGTACACCTTTGTGCTGCAGCGCAGCTAACAATTGGTTATTTGCCCCTATTTTCAAAACATTGTAACAACTTAAAATAATCTTCTATATAAATAAAATTGTAAAATTCGTTTGTACATAGCCGCAAATCCCCGAACGTTATTTACCGATTACTTTGAAATTTGGACACAATGATACATTCGGATAAGGGCGTGTTCTTATTTAGATGTCACATCTGTGACAGCTACAAACTTGCTTTTTAGAATACAAAAATTACACTTAATGACACCACTGTACAACGCCATCTGTTGGCCGTATATCACGTGCTGTAATGAAGATTTCACGATTTCAAGCCGCGTGCCGTTGCACGTGGCTGCACAGAGGGATAATAGGGATCACTTGGAAGAGATCATATCGGGGGGATGAGGATGGGCCTGAAATATTGGAAGAGATGATACCGATGGGGGTTGGAAAAGCAGAAATAGGGACTTGGAGGAGATGATACCGAGGGGGGGGGGATAGAGGGGAGCAAGGAGGTATCATATGGCGAATTCCATTCTTTTTGGACAAGTGGAATTCGCCAATAGAGAAATTAGACTAAGCCATAGCAACGCGTGGCCGGGCACAGCTAGTAAATGATAAAACTATGAATACTACTGGCGTAAATAATTTTATAGCATTGATGGTATTTTTCAGCTTTGGCGTGAGGCTTTTAATTTAACTGGAAAAACTAAAATTGCAAAACATTTAAAATCCTGTCTGGAATTCTAAAATTATCTTTGGGAAGAATACTTGTTCATATAGGTTTAATATGTTTTTCAATAAGTATGCAATTTACTATTGTTAGTATGGATTTAAAATTTGGAAATGCTCTGAATTTGTCCCAAAGAATTTGCAACATTTTATTTCGTATTTTAACGAACTTTTCCGAACAAAATGTCTGGAAACGTACTTTATAAGCAGAACTGTTTGTTATAATTTACGCTTTTTATACCATTCTTAAAACATTTCCTCACTATAATTATTAATTAAGCTTAATATTTTGTACATTTTGAGAGTTGACATAGTAATATACTGCATTGATAAAAAATATAGTGGACTCTTTTTGAACACAAACACATTATAATTCAGTTAGAACAAAATGAAGAGTTTCGTTGCATAAAAAAATATTCAGCTTTCAAATCATAACTTTTATTATTATGATATAAAAAATCAATGAACAGGTGAAGCACCAACGTTATCCGTTCATCACAATCGACAAAACCATGCCCTTGAACATATTATACATAAACATGTATCTGTTATATTCTGAAACTGTCTTTTCTCTTTCTGAAAACTCATGAACAAAAATAGTCATAGTGTTACAGCGAGAAGCTTAATTTTTTAAATATCGCGAAAAATTCAAACAGGTGACTCCCATTTGTTTTATTTATATATGATAATGAAAATGGATAAGTTCGTGCACTAGGCTACAGCTACCCTTAAATTGATGTACGGTGAGACAGCTGTGCATTTATGAGGGCTTTAAAAAATTCATTAGGTATGATGTTGAAGAAAGTTTAATTTAATTTAAAAAAGCGAAAAATGCTTCAAAAGCGAGTAACAGACGGTACCGACGTTATTTACAAAATTATACACATGACCAGGATAATCCAATTGCATTGATAGCTAACTTTAAGTCAGTTACGTGCCAATTCCATATGCACTAAAATGTATTCGTCTGTAACATATACTGTAGACATTTTGCGTGTTTGTCACATCCATAGTTGTTACATAAAAAAATACCTAGAAAATCCATCCAATTGGTCATTAAAATTATCATTATAGATTCGACAGCTAGATTACGTTCTTTAACTGTTGCCACGATTTCTTGTTAGCTTGAAAAGTGCATGCCAATTTCCAAATATAACTGGCCATTCAAACTTCCAATAAAATCAATCCAATTGGTTTAAATATAGCATAATAAAATGTGATGAAGAGCTTTTGATATAGCTAAATGATAAAATTATTTCAAAAAATAGTAAATAAAGTGTATAGCGAAACATAAGGTTTCCCACGACAATGTGTTATAAATTTATCGCTATGTACGTATTCAGGTATACTGAAAATGCCCTAATATTGAAATTTTGTTTGTCTAATTTCCGTCACAAGTCTTCAACTACTTCACTTTTCAATTTCCAGAGCTTAAGCACAAAAAAGGGAATAAGGAAGAATATTTTAATAAATAACGAAATAAATAGTATTTTACTAAAAGATGGGATATTAATAGCATTAGCTCTGAAGTACAGCTAATCAATTGTTTATGAATTTTAAAATCGGAGGCAAGAATAAAAACGTTAAGTTTAATGAATTTAAATTCTAAATATTTCATTGCTTCGTATTTCTTTCATGAGTAATAAGCTAGTTTATGACGAATTCCCAATGCGTTGACGAAAGCGTTCTCACATTCTTATTACAATTATTAATTGTAAATTTAGTATATGTCCAATAGCTATGCGTCTTAAAAATTTATTGACTATTTTGAAATGTTAAATAATATGGCTTTAGATTTTACCAGGCAGATCTCTAGACAATATTAAATTGTCAAAAAGCCAATGAAAACAAAGGTTTAAGTTGTGAACCCAACTTCTAAGATGTAATTAAATTCATCGCATCGGTGATAATTACATGCAGTGCAGCTTAAAATACAAAATTATGAAATGGTGCTAGGAGGAAAACAGGAAACGAATATGGAAACTAACAATACAATTGGCTCCTTGGGCAGGTTTATGGTATAAAAAAATCTGAAATAAATATATGTACAAGGAGTATATAAATAATGTTGTAAAAATAAAACTTTGCTATCGTCCATTCGTTAAGAATTTGTGCTACGGAGCTGCAGTCGGGACATGACTAGGAGCTTACGATCTGGCTGGAACAGGAATGAGGCGAAACTCGAATTATTAACTTTGATTATGTTAGAATACCCAAAAAAATCAACGGACTATATATATATATTATTGCCGTAATTAGCTTAAAATCTCTTCCCTCGCATGCATACACTACATTGCATTCTCAACGTAATTATGTACATTTTCAATTCCGTATATGCAAATGGTAAGAAAAAACTTAATAATTAAACCTTACGTGGCCATCTTGGATTATGCCGATCCCTCGTAGAAGTGAGCTGGTCTATGATAGCAAATGTTAACTATGAGCAACTCAAGAAGCCCGTCTATGTAGCTAGCGCACGAAATATAGAAAGGATGGAAATGTCGGATTTAAACGTACTGGGCGTTGAGCCGCCCAAATGTTCGACCTTCGACCTTACAGCTCGGAGGCGTGTTTCCTGTGAACGGAAAATCCCGGAGCAGTTCCGCGTGGCAAGGCCAATCGAGTTCTTGTCACAACCTTTTAAAATGGAAAGAAGTGCACAACTTCATCGCTCCTTGCTCCAAGAGTTTTTTTTCCTGGCTAAACGTCGGAACTTTTCGACTCCTTGGCCGGACTCTGGGTCTGAAATCGAAGATCGGGTAAAGAATCTTCTTTAAGCAGCTCCAATTCGTCCAGGGATTCGAGCCTGGCAATGGGCGCCTCTGTCTGAAAATCCCAAGATTCCGGATCGCTGCTCTTCGATTCGTCCTGCCTCAACTGATGTAAAGAGTCCCCTACGGTGGAAGGTGACCGGGACTTTTTGCGCTGACGAGGCTGAAAACAAAACAGCCGAAATTAAAAGATCATTTCAGATATTTCACCAGGATAATGACTGTACAAAGAGCTTCATTTGTAGATTTTTATGGTTGTTTTCAATTCTACGAAAATGTTAGTGCATTTAAATGAAATTATTGCAGCATTGCAGAATCCTAGTGATTTTAACCGAATTCATGCCAATCAAATTTAACTAAAATCTCGGGTAGTCTTTAGTTGCTATCTTAATGCTTTATCGATGAGGATTTTAAACCAACTATCCCAATAAACACAAGAGTGTTGGGCCAACGTCATTTTTTTGTCAGAGTGTTGGGGAATGTGCCGCTATGTCGAATGACATGAATTTTGCATTGGCCCAATACTAATTGGCCAATGATAAAGTTTCCGACGTTAGCCCAATGTGTGATGTTGTTGTGTTGGCCAACAGCATGTT
>JAQGBX010001455.1:0-24807 GCA_034698745.1 Megaphyllum sjaelandicum | reverse complement strand
TGATATTTTTGCTACAATGTTTGACATTTTTGTTTCCATGCTTGATATTTTTTCAGTTTCTTTGTTGTTTTTATTTTTAAAAAATCATTAGGACCAATGTTAGACCAGTAAACATTTTTGCAATTACACTTTATGGAGGTTTTTTTGATTTTATACATGGGTCCCTATGGCGGGACCAGCATATTTTTTCGTTTAAGAGAGGATTTGATTTTACACGGGTTGATTTTAGACAAGTTCTACTGTGTAACGCATTTTTACCACGGCTTCTGTCATAGACGGTGGCGCCACCTGGCACCTGCTTAGTTGCGGAGCGCCCCCTCGTGGCGTCGACCGCGTTATAAAATTAGTCCGAATGAGTCAGATTCGGATGAAAATGCATTTTTTGTTTTCAATTAAAATGCAGGTGGTTTCAAACCACCTTTAAGATATATATTCTGGTTCATCACCCATTGATACGCGATGCATTGAGTTCAAAGTTTTTGGGCTTTTAAATTAACGCTGATATATTTTCGGTTATAAGCGATATGCATCATGCCCAATTTTTTTCTCACCAAATCTAACCAGGCTAGTATTTTTTTTTTATTTCACTGTCGAATTTCACGCAGTAGTTGGTCAATCAGGCCTATAAGGAACATTTTATGGACAAGCATTACCTTTTGAAATTTTTGATCGGACCACCGTGATTATGGATACGCATTCCGCAACTTTTTCTTCACCCATCAAAAATTGCACCCACACATGGTGCAATTTGGGTGCGTGGGCCGAATGCATTTTTACCCCCATTTAAATGCAGGCCTTACTTACAAATTTTTTTTTTCGTGAAAACCAATTTGGAAAGCATTGAAAAAATATTAATAGAATATATGTGGTACGCTTTGAAATTAACCTTTTTTTAAGAGGTGAGAGGGTGAGGAGTGTGAACTGCAGGGTAGGACACTTTTTCTACATGTAATAAGGTGTCTATGAACTGGCATTATTTTTTTGGCCATAGATGGCGTTGCGTGTCGATGTGCGGACGCTATACGACAGGTATCCTCCAGGATAGCTGTAAGTGGTACCAAGGTACCCATTCTATTCATTTTCCTGACTTGGAATAAAATTATTATTATTATATCAGGGTTCCCTCAGACCTGGAAAACATGGAA
The DNA here is from genome assembly GCA_034698745.1 of Megaphyllum sjaelandicum. Lineage (NCBI taxonomy): Eukaryota > Metazoa > Arthropoda > Diplopoda > Julida > Julidae > Megaphyllum > Megaphyllum sjaelandicum. The sequence goes on along the minus strand of JAQGBX010001455.1, from coordinate 23,662 downwards.
AAGTCTGGGAACTTGAAAATGTCTGTAGAAGTCAGGAAAGAAGGACCTATTTTGGAAAAGTTAAGGAAATTGAACGTAGTCGAATACAAATTTGCAAACTTTTTCACGTTTTCCGAGGACAAAATTGCAAAAAAACAATGTCCACGTTTTCCCAAGACAAAATTAAAAAATTTCTCACGTTGTCCAAGGACAAAATTGCAAAATTCCGAGGACAAAATTTCTCTGTACAAAACTGTACAAAATTGCAAAATTCCGAGGACAAAATTGTACAAAATTGCAAAATTTTCCGAGGACAAAATTTCTTTGTACAAAATTGCAAAATTTTCCGAGGACAAAATTTCTTTGTACAAAATTGTACAATTCCGAGGACAAAATTTCTTTGTATAAAATTGTAAAAAGAACCGGATTTACATTTTGTTCTATGTTAATTTAAAAAATAATTTCCGGTGTCGATTTTGCCAAATATGACAATTTTTGACATTGTCATTGGTCGGGGAAGAATGACTTGTTTTGGAAAAGTCAGGGAAATTCAACGCAGCCGAGTTCAAATTCTCCACGTTTTCCAAGGACAAATTTGAAAAATTCTCCACGTTTTCTGAGGGCAAAATTGCAAAATTCTCCACGTTTTTCGAATTTTTCAAAAAATTTTCTAAAATTTTCAAAATTACTCATTATTAAATTGTTCAAAATATTTTCCTGCGTCGATTTTGCCAAATTTGTCAATTTTTGTCATTATAATGTCATTGTTTGGCAATTTTTGACAGTGTCATTGTTCAGGGAATTTATTTTTAAACCTGAAAAAGTCAGGGAAGTTAAAAACGAAATTTCTGGTTGAACCCTGTATATGCGTGTTGCCATATATTTCCAGAAATAATAACGATACTTGATCTTATTTTAATTGAGATTAGATCGAGTCATTGAACTCTAATTGCGTTTTGTTTCATTTTTGATATATCCTTCCGGATTAAAATTCTTCATTTTGTTCTCTAAATTTCTGCATCGACAATTAAGGCAATCAATGAAAGCTCTTAATGCCCACATAGATTTGCCCTGGAATGTTTACGGAGATTAAAAACAGAAATTAAAACAGATTGTGCCGTTCATCTTGAACTTTAATCCGACTTTAATTTCTCAGCGCGCATCCTGTTGGTTAAATGTCGAAAATGTTTCGGAATTAATGAAATCATTTCGATATTTCCCATTTTCCCAGCAAGAACTTAATTGGCATTTCAATGACAACCACAAAAAGACGTTTAACGAAATGTGACGTCATGCAAAGGCTTTTGAAATTAATGGGAATTTCCCCAGATTCCAGTGAGACATCTCTCAGATATCATTGAATTCTTTGATCAATTCTTGAGTTTCAATGCATATTTTTCCTATTTTTTTTTCTTGGATGAGGTCAAAGTGGATACCTTCTGTACATTAAGTCGGGTACACACTAGTTAGCCACCAAACCAAACTAAAAACCACATGTCATTTTCTGTAAAAAAAATGTATTGTATACTAACTAGTTTTGCAAAATTTGAGCGTACACACTCTTGATTAAAACTAAATAGTTTTTAGTTTGGCAAAAACAGTTTTCTACGCCATTTTTTCGTTGCCACAAACCAGAAAAGTTTCAAGTTAGGAGTTTCTAGCTTTGGAATAGTTTGTATCCGGTTTTAGGTTTATACTGTGTATGATACGAACATGATTTGTTCCACAACAGTGGCATACTATATCACTTTAGGCTTCATCAAAATAACCTGTATATACAGAGTGTCCAGTGATAAAATGCTCATCAATATCAAATCTCTGGGCATTGTCCATTGGGTGGATAGGTCAAGCATTACCGCGCGTGTAACATTTTCCCATTCGCAATAAGCAGCTACAGTAAACCCTGGAAAAGTGACCACCTTTGAATGGTGGCCACCTGTTTATGTTAACTCCTTATTAGTGTATTGTTTTTCTAGTGTATATTTCCTTCGTAAAAATTCTCCGTATAATGGCTATGACCACCTGTCTATTGTGTACAGTGACCAGTGTGTGTTGTCTTTTTTTGCAATTTTTGCATTGCCAATATGTACCTTAAAATGTGACCAGATAACAGATGAGTCATCCTTCTACCCTTGGACATGATGATTCTTTACTTTTTTGGTTTTGTTTTTGCTACGTGTATTACAGGTTTCATGTATAAGTACAGTGTACATGTTCATTGTTATTTTAATCCAAGCATGTTTTGTATAGTGGCTACCTGTGTACTGTGACCAACATTGCATTTTTTTGGTGGTCACTCTTAACAGGTTTTACATGTATTTAAGATTCGTGGGTGGGTGGAATACGTGCCCACTAGCGCCACCTGCATATGTTTTCAACTATTCAAAGTGGCTCCAAATGGCAGTCATTAGTCTAAATGACCCCTTGAAAATCCTGACCAGTTTAAAAGTTTTATATCTCTTATTTTCTGGCAAATGTTACGTGTACTCGCAACGTTTGTCCCGAGGGGAGCCAGTTGAAATAAAAATTGGTTTTTAAACCAACCAGTATGTTAATGATCGGGCACGATATGGATATTTTAAGCTAGTGTAAAAAAAAAAGCTAGCTTTTAATTTGATCGTGAGGTAACGATGTAAAACTTAGCATATTTCCCCCATCTCTCTTTCTTAGTCATTCATTTTCATGTAGGATGTAAACAGAAAATAAGTAATTACTATACAGACCTAGTTAAATAAAAGTTAAAATCTGAATGCAGTTGAAATTTCCATTAAAAGCCGTAGGTGGCTTCTGCTCATAAATTACCAACGGCTGAAATCCGGGTTTTCGTTAATATTCTAGTTAATAATTAATGAAGTTTCGTTGCTTATTGCAAAAGCTTTTTGTTTTCTTCTCAACCATTTGCATTTGTCGTTTATTATTTTAAGACATATATTCGTTGCCATTATTTATTCACGTATCTATCTTAATATTTATTCAATCTCTATCGAATTTCACGTAGGTTTTGACGTATGGTTTAGCTCTGGACTTTTCAGCTTCTAACACCTAGACTGACTGACCCATATATCCAAAATTTCGATCTTCCTAATTCAACGTTTTAGCTCCTAGCCAATGGCGTGTCATATTTTTCATATTGTGAGACATGGCGACACTGAAATCTGTATGTTTGATCATTTCTAAATTAATTTTAGGTGGGCCTGGACATTGGCTAATAAATCGATGTTGTCCCGACCTTACATATCAATTACGCGAGCTTGTCCAAATTGTTGATGCAATCTGCATACGTTTGATAGTTTCTTTTTGAAAATCACATTTCAGGGTACCACCAGACCTAGAAAACCTGAAAATTCAACTTGAAAATGTCTGGAAAAGTCAGGAAAGAATTGATTATTTTGAAAGTCTGGGAAGTTCAGTCATGTTGTTGAGATCCAAAATTAATGCTTCTATATGGTACTATCTCAGGCTCATTTTCCTAATAGAAATTTTCCAAATTTCCAACGTTTTCCGAGGTCAAATTTGCAAAATGTTCCTCGTTTTCCAGGACAAATTTTAAACATTTACCGAATTTTGAACTTCCCTGACCTTTTCAGGTTTTAAAAAAATTTCCTTGACCAATGACAATGTCAAAAATAGGCATTGTTCAAAATTTACTCTTACACTAACGACAATTTTGAAAGTTTAAAAAAAAATGTATGAAAAAATGTGGAAAATTTGACAATTTTGTATTCCGAAAATGTTCAAAATTTTTCTTCAGAAAACTAGGAGCACTTTGCAAATTTGACCATTTTGAAAAGTTGTAATTTTTAAAAAAAAATAAATTGCATGTAAAAACATACATTTCTTTTTTTAAACTTTCAAAATTGTCGTTAGTGTAAGAGTATTTTGAAAATGCCTATTTTTGACATTGTCATTGGTCAAGAAAAAATTTTTAAAACCTGAAAAAGTCAGGGAAGTTAAAAATGCATTTTTTGGGGGCGACCCTGCCTTTAGCGACTTTTGCACCACGAGTCGTGTATATTTTGACATTGAATTAGTCGCAAAAGTCCACAGATAATGCAGTTTTTTTTTTCATATAAAAACTGATTGAAAGTGTTTGCCTACTCCGTGTAAATAACATACAGGTGTGCAGTTTTACTAATAAAATTGAGTATTTTTTCCCCAACCTTGAATTTTGGAAAACTGCTTCAAATCTTTGTCATTCTGAGGGAGTGCTTTTACACAATGTAATTATAAGTTTTTTTACGCTAATATTTGATTATAAGTATAAATACTGCTGGTGTTTCGAGCATATCCTTCTGATTCCAAGCCAACGTTTTTACTCAAAAATTTAATTCTGAGCAAATGCTTTCTTTTTCAAACTTGGGCTCGCTTCGAAAGATGCTCCGTTGTGATTTCTGCCCAGTGCTCTGAATGTCAAAGTGAATAAGTTCAACCAACGGTATTTTAGCGTATTTTTGGGCACTTTGTGTCACCCTGTACCGAGGGAACAAGTTTTTCGTTATCTGAGGGGGTAGTCGTTGTTCCCCCCGGGGCATGTGGGGCATTTCTTTATCAGTTCCCTAGGCACCTTTACGAGCTGTCGTGTGTTTATGAGGGTGTTGTGGGTGCAGGTGGGGGACATTGGTGCAACGCCAGTTTATCAGCATTTTCACTTATCACATCTGGATGAGGGACAACTTTAAACTATCAAAGTTGATACATTTAGTTTACCTAATAGAAAGTTACAAGGTGGATAAGACGCGAGCAACACGCGGCCTAATCTTCCCTTCTCGAATAAAAATCATAAAAAAAACAAGTTCAATTTGGACAAATTCAAACGAAACTAGTTTATAAAACAGTCTTAGTTGAATGACTCGAGCATCGCCATTAACCTAATAAAACAGCTCGTACGGACACAACTATTACGAGATGACCAAGAATTAACGATAAAAAAAGGAATGCAGACATCTATAAAATGCTGGTTGTATACTGTATAGAAATGATAGCTTTTTATTGAAAGGACTGCCTCGCTTACAGTAAGTATGTACAATGTTGCAAATTTGTCCTCGGGAAAACTAGGACATTTTTGCAAATTTGTCCTCGAGAAAACGTGGAAAAACTTGTAAAAATGCAAAAATGTCCAAGTTTTCCCGAGTACAAATTTGCAAAAATGTTCAAGTTTACCCGAGGACAAATTTGCAAAAATGTCCAAGTTTTTCCGAGGACAAATTTGCAAAAATGTCCAAGTTTTCCCGATGACAAATTTGCAAAAATGTCTTAAATTTTCCCGAGAACAAATTCGCAACATTGTCCACGTTTTCCCCAAGTAGCCTACAAATCTTCAACATTTTCAACTGTTTTCGAGTACAGATTCGTAAAATTTTCCACAATTTTTCCACAATCTCTCCTCGGAAAGAGGAGAGATTTGCAAAATTTCCAACAGCTTCAGATGACAAATTGACAAAATTCTCAACCTTTTTAGAGTACAAAATTCACGTTTTCCGAGTACGAATTTGCGAAACTTTCAAAATGTTCCGAATACAATTTTTTTAAAGTTCCGGTTGTCCCAATGGGGGGAGGGGGTCCCGATTGACGGGACACAATGCGGACAGGGGGTAGGGACGAAGTCCAATTTTGGGTAAATTTTGAGTATGTTCTTTTTGAATGGCCCCTATACTGTACATGATGCATGTTAGTGTATTTTATCGGTCATCTCAGTCGCCTTTTCTGGTCATATCGAAGGAACTCGAAGGCATAGGACATGCTTGGAAATGACCATATGGAATTTTTATTTATGGTTTCTGAAACATTTTTGGTTGAATGACTCGACCATATCGCCATTAACCTAATAAGACAAAACAATCGTTAAGACTGAACTAAAAAAAATTAAACAGAAAAGAAGACAGTGTTATCTCACTGGTCGAGTTTTTTTTTAATGAAAGTGGTATCACCATTTTTTGTCCTTTTTTTCTAATGGAAACATACACGAATTTTCTTTTCGGGTACTCAATGTTCAGTTTTTTTCTTCAAGGACTTAAGCTTCGTTTGTAGTTTTTTTTCTTTTGTTTCCCCCCTAATGTGTCAACATTGTGCTCGTGGTCTACATAAATTCTTAACTTGTAAGGCACCATTAGACTCGTCTTAATATAAAATGAGGATGCGTGTAATCTGCACTTGACATGGTTTGGATGTGGGGCAGGCGGACTCTTGGCCAATTAAGGATCAATTTTCAGACAAACAAAGATTTTTTGGCCATCTTTTAGAAGCGTGTTGACGAGAAGGGTTTTCTTATAGATCCCCTGATGGAGCGTCCGAAAATGCGACCTGGCAAGGTCAAGGTGGTTTCTTCGGAGGACGGACTTGACTGGATTCGAAACTTTTTGGGGCATAAGCCAAACTGTGAACTTATCCAACACGAAGTTGTTGCATTTCGTAACTTTTTGAGAGATCCAGTATACCACGGTTACCCCAGACATGTAAAACCTGGAAAAGTCAGGGAACTGGAAAATGATCTGGAAAAGTGCAGAAATAATGGTTTATTTTGAAAAAGTCAGGGAAATTGAACGCAGGTTAGCTCGATGCCCAGTTTTCCGAGTAGAAATTTGCAATACTTTTCCACATTTAAGGAGTACAGATTTTCAAAATTGTCCACGTTTTCCATGCATAAATTTACACAATTTTTCACGTTTTCTGAGTATTAATTTGCAATTTTTTTTCTCCTTTTCCGAGTAAAAATTTGCAAAATTGTTTTACGTTTTCCGAGTACAAATTAGCAAAATTGTCCACGTTTTCCGTGTTCAAATTTTAAACATTCTCTCTTTTCCGAGTACAAATTTTCCACAATTCCCGAGGACAAAATTGCCAAATTTCCCAATTTTTTCCAAGCACACATTTTTAACATTTTCCCATTTAAAAAAATATTCATTTTTTTAAATTTTTAAAAAATATATTTTAATTTTCAAAACTGTCGTTAGTAAATTTAAAAAAAATGTATATTTTCCAGTGTCAATTTTGGAAAATGTCAGTTTTTCACGTTGCAATTGGTCAGGGAAATTTTTTTAAAAAACCTGGAAAAGTCAGGGAAATTCAACGCAGTTATATAGTGGTCTAAAATTAATACTTCTACAGGGTTAGCTCAGCTAGCTAGTCCCAATTTCCGAGTAGAAATTTGCAAAACTTTTCCACATTTTCGTCGAACAGATTTGCAAAATTTTTCACGTTTTCCATGTACAAGTTTACAATTTTCCACGTTTTCCGAATAGAAATTCGCAAAATTTTCCACGTTTTCCGTGTACAAAATTTTGAAAGTTTACTAGGTTTTCCGAGTAATACTTTTCCACATTTTCCGAGGTCAAATTTGTAACATTTCCCGAATACAAAATTTTCCCATTTTTCCCAATTTTCCCAGTTTTAAAATAATTTCTATGCTAGTGTCAATTTTGGAAAATGTGTCAATTTGCAAAATTTTCCACGTTTTCCGAAGGACAAATTTGCAAACTTTTTCCACATATTTTCCGAATACAAAATTGTCATCATGCAGTTTAAAATTTTGCAAAAATACTTCTCTGTGTCGATTTTTGCAAATTATGTCAATTTTTACGTTGTTATTGGTCAGGGAAGTTTTTTTTAAAAAAAACTGGGAAAGTCAGGGAAGTTGAAAAATGAATTTCTTGGGGAAACCCTGTGATGGATTTGAGCGTATAGCTAGCTGTTGTTGCTAGGAAGTCTAATTTTCGTTTTATCTTCGCCAAAATCGTCATCAGTTTGCAAAAGAGGATAGAAATGGGGCAACATTTCCATGACTACTATTTGACGGAAACAAAAGTCCATAATGGAGTCGCGCTTATTGATACTCTCGAAAACAAACAAGCCCCCAAACGCAATAATATGCGCTGGAATTAAACCGAAAATTTACAAAAGACCTAAGTTTTGGGCGACTTGAAATAAGTCTTTCGCAGCCAGCATTTGCTTAAACACGATCTGAAAGTTATTGAAAAGGCATCTTGTTTCGAGCAAGTTAACGCAAAAAAGCTAGTATTTGCTCAAGAATTAAACCTCAAAATGGCGCCTCTCAACCATTAAACCTTGTTTAATCTAGCTTTTGAAGGCATTTATCGTTGAAACACAGAAGACCTTTTGTTCGATAATGGCATTTAAACAGAAATGCGAAGACGTAGACACATTTTTCCAACATCAACAATCGGATTTTTCCAAATTCAGACAAAAGACTCAGTGAGAAACTGAACTAATGTCAAATAAGACAGAGTCTATGGATTATTGTTTACTGAACTGTAGCAATAGCTCGATCGTGATACATTGTCTCCTGTATATTACGAACTAAAGTAAAACCTGTTAAGAGTGACCACCGACAAAATGCAATGTTGGTCACTGTACACAGGTGGTCACTATACAAAGAATGCCTGAATTAAATTAAGATGAACATTTGCACTGTACTCGTACATGTAGACTGTAATACATGTAGTAAAAAACCACAAAACCAAAAAAAAAATACAGAATAATCAAGTCCATGTGCATTACTTACAGTATATTTATTACCTTATTACGCATGTTTTTTTTTGTTTTTAAAGGAAAAAATTATCAAGTTTTTCTTGTCTTAAATGCTTTTTGCTTCTTATGATCATGTTCTCAGTGATTTTTTTCCATTTGAAAAACATGATTTGCTGAATTATTTGAGAACCACTGGGTTTAAAGTTTGTATATTGCATATTCAGTAAAACCTGTTAAAGAGTGACCACCACAAAAATTCTATGTTGGTCACTGTACACAGGTACAAGGCATTTCTTGTATAGTAACTGAATTAAATTAAAATAATGAACATGTACACTGCACTTATACAGTAAAACCTGGAAAAGTGACCACCTGTTTATGTTGACCACTTTTTAGTGTGTTGTTTTTTCTAGTGTACATTTCCTTCATAAAAATTCTTTGTATATTGACCAGTAACCCCCTGTCTAATGTGTACAGTGACCAGTGTGTGTTACATGTCTTTTTTTGCAATTTTTACATTGACAATGTACCCTAAAAAGTTACCCGATAACGGATGAGTCACGTTACATCTTGCTTTAACCCTTGGACGTGATGATTCTGTACTTTTTTTGGTTTTGTGGTTATTACTACGTGCATTACAGTCTACATGTATAAGTGCAGTGTACATTTTCATTATTAATATTTCAATTTAATTCAGGCATTCTTTGAATAGAGACCACTGTATTTCGGACTGAAATGTACATTATCCAGTCCATCTATGAACTGGCTTGAAGAGACTTCCAAAACTGTGCGTGCACCTATGCGACTTGCCCCAAGCATATACAAAAACTAATCATTAACTTAATTCGGGAGTACATCACTCGTATCTACATTCAAAAGAAATGTATTCTAAATACGCAATCAAATGCGTTTCGTTCTAGAAAAAATACGGCTTGAAATGCATTACTTCTAGCTATTCCGATCCATTACTTTAGCATTTTGACCAGAAAGGAGCCTGCCTGATTTACCATTGCTTCTACATGACTGCTAGAAGCGTCATCTGTGGACTGGCTTCAAAAGACTTTGAAACTGTGCGCCTAACATGAATTCTCAAAAATCTATTTCCCCCCAGCAGAGGGAGGATTGAAATACAAGCACGTCATTAGAAGGAAAAGGAACCACTCCCGAAGGCCTCCAATCAAATTCCATTCAGGAACCACGGTCCTTTCAAAAGGGATTTCGTTGAAATACCACAAAGAAATTAATACCCCCTCTTCAAAGATACGCGATTCAAACAGGACGTTTCCTACGGAATACCGCCCCCGCAAGAATCTTTCATCAAATTTTATAAAGTCGACATTGTCCTTTTGCACCTAATAGAATGGCAAGACATGCTGAGCGCCATCAGAGATGTATCTACCGAGCGCCATCTAGCAGCAACATTTTGGCTATTAACACAACCTCAAATTCATTTTTCTATCAAAATTCGAGCAACACTGTAGCCGTTAGCGTCGATGACTGTCACCTGGCATGTCAAGTGGCGCCACCACCCTGACGAGGAAATGCGAGCTGACCCGACGCAAGAATGTTCTGCAATTTAATTGGCAATTTCCTAATCAAGGGTTAATTTAGTGACGAGCTGTGTCGGGGATCAACAATGGCAGCTCCATTCGGCACATGAAAAGATTCGCAGTTTTCTTGCAGCAAAAAATCAAGCAGCGCTAAACCAAACGTTTAAAAAAGCTTCAAAATGGGCGCAGGGTTAAAAACGTTTGTTTTTGTGGCGAATTCGAGAGTGGAAAATGACGACAGATGCTGGCCCACGCGACTGCTTCAATCCCGGCAAGGTCAAGGTGGTCCTATTGGGGCGGAGCGTCGGTTTACTCCTGGGAAAGATCAACGGATGAGTCCAAGCTGAAGGGAACTCGAGAGGAAATTGGTCGAAGGAAATTTCGTTATATCCGATTTCAGCTTAATTTCATTCCACACTTCCAAAACTCTAGATTGTGTTACGTATCGTATTTCTAAAGATTACATGTATACACGTCGACGATGGTACAACCGAGGATGCAGAAAATTCGTTAGATCAGATGACGGTGATTCGTGACACCCAATTAAACAGAAACAAAACCTGCCTCATCCGTTCACAGTGAATAATTAGTTACACCAGATTACGAAGAAATGCAACATAGAAGACAAAATTTTCTATACAGTAAAACCTGTTAAGGGTGACCACCAGAAAAAAAATGCTATGTTGGTCACTGTACACAGGTGGTCACTATACAAAGAATGCCTGAATTAAATTAAAATAATAAACATGTAGACTGTAATACACGTACACTGTAGTAAAAAAACCACCATACCAAAAAAGTGCAGAATCATCATGTCCTAGTTTTAAAACAAGATGTAACGTGACTCATCTGTTATTGGGTCACTTATTAATGTACATTGGCAATGTAAAAATTGCAAAAAAGACAACACAAACTGGTCACTGTACACAATAGACAGGTGGTCACTGGTCAGCATACAGAGAATTTTTATAATTGAAATCTACACTAGTGGTCAAAGTGGTCAACATAAACAGGTGGTCACCTTTCCAGGTTTTACTGTATATTCAACGACGGAGGCAAATAGATTCGTGGCATCTGATGCTAAGAGAAAAATTCGTTATGACCGATGACTGAAAACCCGATCACGAATGAAAAGAAAAAAACGCGATAGAAGAAAATTTCGCTATATCCGATGTCCGGGAGACCGAACCGTGGCATCTGTATCTATACGTGAAAGTTCGTTATAGGCGACATAACGATGAATAATACCAGGAAGCAAGTCCAACCCTCGATTTCGTTACAACCAGATCCGTTTTTTTTTTCTTTTCAAACCGGATCAATAATACAAAGGAGCTTCGTAAGAAACGTGATTATGAGGCGTTGGGATCGCTGAATCACTCCCGAATTCCCCTGTCCCACCTCGCAATCGTCCATTGTCCAATGAGTGGCCAGATTGCTGACCACTTTGTCCAGTGGTCATCGTAGTCCGGCACGATCATTCGCAATCCTCCGCTAATCCCTCCACGGCCAAAGGCGTAATGGGATGAGAGCGAGCAAGTGACTCACCATCTTTCCTGGTCATCGTAACCCAAAATCCGTAAATCAGCGGAGAATTTAGGCAACTTATTGCGCACATAATATTGCTACGATAAATCACGCTTTCGAACGGAATAAATTAACTCGACCTTCGGTGCTTTCAAAAATACTCAAAAATAACGTTTGCCGCACATTCACATTTTTTGTGCGAATAAAAAAAAAAGGTTGCGTGAGAAGATAGAGCAATAAAAACTAACATACTGTAAAAAGGGGTACTCGGAAGCTTTACTGATCGTAGTTTGGCAATCGTGAAATCACGTGTGCAAAATCGACACGTTAAAATAATGGGTTGGAAAATTCACTGAAAGGTTTTGCTGTTTTTAACCATTTAATGCATCCCTCCTGCAGACGTGACTACGACTGCTAAAATACTATTCGTAAAGCACCTGTCTGAGCTCCGTTAGTAAGTCTACTCTGAAGCTTCATGAATCGTACTTTGCCAGCAATGTGCAAAATCGAAACGCTTATCACGTTTAAAAAACAACGATTGCCTCGTGTGATCTTTTTAATTAAGTCAACTAGCCAGAGTGTCGATTTTGCACATGTGACTTCACGACTGGCAAAGTATAGATTCGTAAAACTTCTGTCCGAGTACCCAAAGTGTCATCGTACCCAATATCATTTACACAAAAGTTGTCACGTTTTAGGGTAGGAACACCCCCTTGATCGAAATTCAAAACGAAACTTGGTTTCCGAAACTGGAAACTCCCAATTCGGAAAGCCGATTTAAGGGTACGTTCACTTCGAACTTATTACAAGTTGCTTGCAATAGGACTAAGCGACACTGGTTTTCAAGCGACTGGAAACAAGTTCACTGTGAACGCGCCCTTACCGCGCGGTTCATAAACAGTTTAATGGCGAATATGATTGGGCCAAAAATCTGCACTTCGGTACACAGTAAGTTTCTGCACTCGATGTTTCAATCGGTTGGGCAACATGCATACTTCAGTGTAGTCAGTGCGCCCTACGTTCCGTGTTCGATCGGGTTCAACACGGTCAGACAACACCTGCACCGAGTGTACACGGACTACACTGACGAGAGAGTCGGTGTAGTCAGTGTTTCCAACATGGCGGACCAGTGACGTCAAGAGCTTGCACGGCGCCAAAAATTCCACGAGTTCCGGTTGCACTGCACTAGTGGGCCCAATCAAATTAGCCATAAGTTTAAGCTTACTCGGTGTGTTCCCACCCTGTTCTCATGACGTCATTTGTTCTCTTTTTAGGCAGCCGTGCCTCGAGGTCGAGGCGGGCCATCTTTTAGGGATTTATCAAACCACGCCAACCGCATAATCTAAACGAAATTAAAAGCGCTTTTCTTCGATGGTAATTCATCTTTTTGGATGGAAGGTGTACGATAACGAGAGAAATTCGAGCGCATTCCGCCCCCAAGGTGCGCAACTCCTTTGATTTTTTAAGAGTGCGGATTGAAACCGCACGACTGCTCGTTCGTCACGCGCGCAGTCGTGCGAACAAGGCGCGCACTCAGCAACTAGAGCTGCCATTTTTTTGCGATGCTCATCGGTGCGAAGAAGCGGATGAGAGACACGGTCCAGCGTTACGACCCGATGGCGAAATTCGTCGATCGACATCTCGCAAAAACGCGGTGTTTTCAGGACGTTGTCCTTTCCCTCTCGTCCGGTTTCCAGAGTTTTTCATCAACGACGGAGATGCAAAAAAAAAAAAATGTGCTTCTGCGAAAAGGTATTTCACGGATCGTGTTCTGCCATGGCGAGAAATTCCGCAGCTTCGGGCTTTTATCATCTCGACGATTCAGCGATGGCAGAGACGAGAGAAATGGAAAACGATTTTCCAGAAGGCTTCATTACGAAAGACGAAATAGGGATAGGACAACGAAGCATGCCACCAATTTTTGGTGGTGGTGGTGCAATCGATGATAGGGGCTCGCCCGCCATTATATGAGTGGTGGAGGTGTCGAGTGTCGTTATTTCCCTATGTCAAAGAGCGACACTCGACGTATCGGAGAATCGATAAGGATCGACCATCGATAAAGGCATTTTTTAATAAGAAATTTCATTTTGGGGGAAAACAAAATGAAACCTCTGAAAATCTAAGCAATTTAAATATCCTACGAGGAATTCGTTTGACGATTAAACTTCCTACGTTGGTGGACGAGCCGTCCGGAGTGTTGTCATGCAATGCGAAGAAAATCATACCGCGATTGTTTTTAGGATAGCGGTACTCAGAGAGAAGCTTTACGAATTCTACTTCGGTAGTTGTGAAGTCACGCGTGAAAAATCGAGACGCTAGTTGATTTAATAAAATCACTCGAGGTTATCACTGTTTTTAAACCAATTAATGCATTTTCTTTACATACGTCGTTTAACGGCTGACAAAGAACGATTCGTAAAGCCGAGTCTGAGTTCCACTATAAGGCTGCGTTCACGTTGGACTTGTTTTCCAGTCGCTTGCCACTGCGAAACCAACTACAAGGTGAGGCATAAATCTGTTAAGTCTCGTTGCGCCTCCTGCCTGCAATAGTGCCGATTCAACAGACTTATGCCTCACCTTTTTGTTGGTTTTCCAGTGGAAAGCGACTGGAAAACAAGTCCCACGTGAACGTGGCCTTATTTTCAATTGTTGCTTCAAAGCAAAGAAGCAATGTGGCGACCAAGTTTTGAACTATCTTGGACTCTTTTGGCTGAGTTAAAAATTGCGAGTGCAAATGTGACTGTTGGAGTGTCGCGGTACGGTATAAAAAATCACGACACTCAATAAATACACGAATTTACCGAGGACCTGTGGCCACCATACTGATTCCAAGCACGGTTTGAAGCACCAAGCCTGATAACCCCATGATATTCTGTAATTGTACGTTATAGTTCAAGAACTTGGGCAGTGTAGTGTTCAACTCTGGTTACAGAATGAGGAAAACGCCGCCCTTCGGTTGAACATGTCCAACAATCATGGTGCGAAAACTAACAGGAGACAAACTAAAAAATGGTTCCTTAAGTTTTTTTTTCCACTCCTAGAACAGGAAACAGAGATAAAGCACACTCGCACAATGGCGTAATTACGGCCGAGTCAAGTGCATCTGAGTGAATAACGAGCTAGCCTTAAGGGGGGAGGTGGGTGGGGGTACCCCTTAAAAACCCGGAGATACAACTCGAAACCGAGGTTTTTCAGGTAGCGTGAACGTACTTTACAGGTAGGTGTGCAGTCGCCGCCAGGGAGCGGTGACTGACTGACCGATGACCTCACGTTTTCGTACGCGAGAAAAAACGTTACGAAAAAAACCGCAAAAAGACTCGTTTTCAACGACTGGCGATGGTCTAATATCGAAGCTGGAGAAACTAGTTTAACCACCACAAGTTTCAGAGGCTGCATTTACCGTCCATTTTCAAGGTGAACCCCAGCTTTTCTCGCCCCTCCCCGTTGATTAACGAGAAGCACCGAAGAAACCAGAAAACTACGATCGGTTAGCTAAAATAACGAAGCAAGAAAAAAAAAAAAAAAAAACTCGAAAGGCAGCAGGAAACCCCTAGGGTGTCAGTTCCCATTGTTCCGCTGGACGCTATCAAAATTGCGCTAATTAAATGCGACATTAATACAGAAATAAATAGCTAGGAAATTGATCGCACCCGTAGATTGCGAGCACGGCCCAGGGGTGAATGGGTCGCTGGTCATCCAGGTCGCCAGGGGGAGCCAATCGTAGCGGCACAGGTCAGCATCAACAGCGACACTTATGGAAGCGAATTAATATAGTCAAATACACTTTCGTATGAAATACAACAGAATGGAAGCTTTTTTACTCCTTTCAAACTGAGAGCAACCTAAAAGTTAATGGTCGCCAGCGTACGTGCCATTCTGCGTGTAATAATCACCCATCATTATTTGGTGTCAATTGAGTGGAGTTGCCATCAATTCACCAAACGTTGTTCAACCATCTGTGGAATATTGGGGATCATCGAACAGAACAGAGTAGGCGCTTACTTCTTTCCAACTGAAAGCAGCATAAGCAACTGGGTGCCACTCTGCGTTTAATAACCTGTGGAATATTGATTCGGACTTAGTGCTATCGGAACCGATAGAACGTAGATACTTATAGAACAGATGCTTTTACTCCTTTCAAACGGAGGTCTGAACAATCCAATGTGCGTTGGTGTGCCTCTCTGCGTGGATGCATCACCTAGCGGTTATACGATTGTAGCTTCTAACAATTCAACAGACGCTGTATAACATCTGTGGAATATTGATTCGGGCTTGGGGTTATCGATACCAAGCAGAGCTATGAGGGGGAGGGGGGGGGGGGGCGGAAGGTGAAAGCTGCGCCACTAGATGGTGCTGCTCTTGCGCGAGTAATCATAGCATAGCATCGAGTAATTTCAAGTCAATTCATACCCACGAATCTGATAATAGCTTCCTCCCCCACCAGAAAATAAACAACAACGCATTTTTGGGGCACGACTGTAAAAATGGAGCAAAGGTCAAGAAAAAATATCAATTCTGAACGTTCCCGTCAGCTCTCCAGATTTTCGAATTCGGCCTCGAAAACGTCGGCCCCTAGAGGAAAAGTGCAATATGGCCATGGACGAGCGTTCAACAAACGCTAAAAGGTCAAATATGGAGGAAAAACGGTTCTCACGAACCGAGTCGTAGGTGGACACTCGGACCCACCTACCTTCTGGTACCGAGCAAAAACGTATCGAGTAAGTTGAACGTCGAATCTGTCAAAATGCCAAACCGTTCAAACCTCCGTGCGAGACCTTCCACGTGTTTGACACCATCGTAAAAAACGAAGTCAAGGATCTCCGAAATGAAAATAAGAAAAAAACAAAGCAGATTTCGTTATGATAATGAAAAGGTAAGAGCTGACTATCAGGCGTACCGAACAGCTTTTACCTTCAGCAAAAAAAAAAAAAAGTTCGCAGGAAACCGTTAAACTTTATTAAACGAAACAAAGAAAGGGACAGCATGTTCAAACACTGAAATGTTTCAGAATGCATCTGCGTATAACGCATTTTCATGAAAATGAAACTTTCCCTGAGCGGCTATAATATGGGAATGAATTACAGTATTTCTCTCGGACTAGATTTTTCCGATAACATTTTCGACTGGTTAAATACTTTTGAAGGACACTCGAAACTTTTGATATCGCTGGCAAGTCAAAGCATCATCCATAAATCGAATTAAGAAGGTGATTAACCCTGCCTACTGAAATAAATAATACTTATACAGTCAGTGAACGTGGTCTTGCACACAATCTAGATTTGTGTCAGGCGCTTTTTCTCATAGGCTTAAAAAGTTGCAGCCTTTCTCAATTTGTTCAAAAACTAAACATGGTAAAAAAATTCGAAATCGTTTCATTCTACGAGTTTTTCCACGTTTTCTTCTTTTTTGAAAAATTAATGGGGAAACGCGGCCAATTTGGAAGCTTTAGCGGAAAACAGCTGTACATGTACCAGGGTGGCCACAAAATAAACATTTTCCATTTCCCTGATATTCTTAAACTAAAATCCAAAATTCCCTGACCAAAACTCACTCGTTAATGCATATCAATTTTTTGTCTTGCTTGGTAAAACACTATAGATTTTGTTACCAGTCTAGCTGAAGAGGATTTGGGGATGGAGCTGCTAGCAGACTGAGTGCAGGGATACCATTTTGCTTTTATTTGGGAAAATTTCCCTGAGATTTCCATGCCCACTTTTTTCCCCTGACTTCCCTGATGTACCCACGCTGGACGAAATGCATTTAAAAATACATTTCGTGCGCGTCTACATTGAGGGGAAATATCGTAAAACAAAACGAAATTAAAAAATGGCAAACTTTACAAAATTAAGCATGAAGCCAGATTTATGAACGACCCCTTAAAATTAAACCCACTTGTTCCAAGTGTGGAAATGATCAAATTTTAAAAAGTTAAACATGGCCGATGCAAATCGATGAATAGTGCGTACACTAAAACTTACGAAAGCGTCGATTTACTTTGAAAATTTGCTCGATGATTTTCATCTAAAACAGTTTTCGAAGGACGCCGATTACTGGAGGGGTAATGGCATATTTTTCTTAGCACCTAGATGAAAGAAGCTGAGGTCATTCAATTTTTTCCCCCCACCGAAATAAGACCTGCTCACCGTTGCTTATTATAACCAAGGACGAGACGAGAATGAGACAATAGCGGCCACGCACGTTCTATTTACCGCATCCAGGGGCAAAGACACTGGCTCGGCACGCTGACAGTGCACAGAAATTTGCTTTTCTGCTATCTTAACCAAGAGCATTAAAACGCGCAACGCTACCTTTGTGCCCATTTACCATCTTCTCGCCAGGTTCGTGCATGCAATTAACGCGAACTTGTCAAACGCGCATTTCCAAATAATACAATTTCGAAAAAGCGGGCAATACTGGCTCGTGAGTGCTTCCCCACTGCCTTTAACCGATTCGAGACAAGACAGTCGACGCCATTTTGACATTGTTTATGGAATCTGCCCTTGAGCGAGCTTCGTTCGCAAAACTAGCATCCAAATCATTACCATGCACATTTTTATCCTAATGGATATTAATTATAGGGTTCAATTATATTCAAATGAACACTTGCATTACCAATCCAAAATAATTATTATTAGAATAATAATTTGCGGTCGAGCCATCATCCTAACCTCGCAGAAATCGCCAATAAAGTTCTCTACGTTAAAAGTCAATACGGTTTGGTATCATTGTCACGTGCCTAGTTCATGAACATTTCATTTAAAATTCAGGTAATCCATGTGTTGAGGTGGCGATATTTAACGAATGAAAGCGAGATTCTGCCCGTCACTACCAACATTTTTTTTAAATTTAATTTCAACCCAACAAATTTAGGTCATCTGACCCTCTTCAGGAGCTCCACAGAAAATTATGAAAACACCATTAGTGAACCACGTGTTTAAACTGTTTTCATTTCTAAAACTGGCTGTACAAGTTTTGGTAATGGTGTTTTCATAATTTTCAGCAGAGTTCCTAAGAAAGGTCAGATGATCGAAACGTTGAGCTGAAAACTTTTTTTGGCAGTGAACAGCAGAAACTCGCTTTCATTCGTAAAATATTTTCAAAGTATTAAACAAAATTCTATAAGTTTTCTCACATTCCTTTCCAAATAAATACAGTAGGCTATGTGACAATTTCTTCACAACGTTCCTAAGCAACTCGAAACCAGCAAAATATTTGCGGAACAAATGCAAACAAACTGGAATTTACTTCAAAAAAACAGGCATTCCTTACTCGCGTTCCATTAAGCTAAATAATTTCCACAAGTTTACTTATTTTTTATTTTATTTTTTTATTTTTATGAAAAACGTGAATTACATGTCCAGGGTTAACCGGTTAAATAAGGTCCCGGTAAGAAAAGGTTGATACACATCAGCATTATCCACGCCAGAGTTTCTCCGAATTTATCTCAAAATGTGACAAGCACCGACATTATCCGTATCGAAATCAATAAGCAAGCCATGTGCATCTGATGAAAGCTCAGAATTTCCCATTCCCTCCAGTGTCCTCGCAGGAAGCTGTCGCAATACCGTTTCCGTTCGAGCGCCGCCCTCGCGCCGAATCAACACACTGCATCGATAACCCGAAGATCCTGGACCTTGGCGATCATTTAGAAATCCCTAAAAGTCAACATACCTTCGGCACGAGTGACCTTTAGGGGAAAATCAGAAACAAAGCGCATGCCGGAGTCGTCTTCGGACTCTTACCTCTACCTCGCACCACAACAATAAAACCTCAGAAGCAAAAAAAAACAGGCACTAAAAACTAGATTCACCACTGACAATAGGTCACGCCACGACTGCTCTGGAGCCAACAGTTGGTTCTCGGGGGTGGAGGCTGCCAGAGAGAGCACCTCGTTTCGAGTTTTTTTTATAATCCACATTTTCGAACCGAGAGTTGCTGCAACGGCTGGGGATTGACCTCTGCGGAGAGAGGGAAAAACATTGAACCCATACGAACCAGATAGGTGCATTGTGTTGGCTCGCGTTTCTGCGATTCCAAAGATTTCGCGGAGAGAAGAGTCAAAAAGGTAAAAGAGTCGATGGCGAGCAAGACGAGAATTTGCATATCCGGAAGATCGTAATTCCAACGTGCTTCTCGAGGGAATTTCGGGACTTGTATATGCAGGATTTTCGTACTTTTCCAAAAATGAAATTAATTGTAGGCGACGCTCGAACACGAGGGTAGACCAAGAATGGACGTTCATAGACGTTCTTCCAACCACACACAAAAACAAACAAGGCATTTACTCGACTGCATTTCCCCAGGGTGGCCACAAAATTTTAAATTTCCCTGACTTTTTCCTGACTAAAATCCAAAATTCCCTGATCAAAACTTACTCGTTAATGCATTTAAACTTGTTTGTCATAACGAAAAATAAAATAACAATTGGGGATGGAGCTGCCAGCAGACTGCGTGCATGGATAGCATTTTGCTTTTATTTGGGAAAATTTCCCTGACCCTGAACTCACAAATTTCCACGACTTCCATGACCACTTTTCTTTCCCTAACTTCCCTGGCCTGTGGCCACCCTGATAGACGTTCTTCCAACCACGCACAAAAACAGTATTTACTCGATCGCATTCCATGAATGAACCTAAAAGAAACGATATCTCCGTTGTGCAAGACCATTCGCTCCATTTCAGACCGGTCAGTTTCAATCTTTGGTATTTTGAAGTCGAATCTTAAACGAAAGTCGGGTACCCGTTCAATCTCTGACTGGACATACAGTAGTTGAGCTTTGCTGTTCGCTTAGGTATTTCAGTAAGAACTAGAGAGTTAGATTTGAAATTTCTTCCACTCCGCGATATATAGGAACGATCAATTTAGGAAATTTCAAAAAGTAACCGACCGACTCCAACGGATCTTAAAAAGCACGTTTCTTTCACGGATCAACGCAGAGGGTGTGGACACGCAGTTACTGAAAAGGCACGTAGAGTATGGGGGTGTCTAGACATCCATTGTGCACCGGCCCTTTAATAAAACCGACTCCGAATCAAAAGCATTTCCCTAGACAGGAGGTGATCAACAACAACTGTTCTCGGAAGCACCGCAACTTCTGCAAGAGAGGTCCATTTCACGGAAACTACAGCAGCAACTAACTCACCGTGATTTCCACCGGCTTCAGTTATCAATACCAGATGAGAAGCAAGCAGGCAGGTGCAACAGAAAGCTGAATTTTCGGGGATTTTCGAACGAACAAGTTTTTGCGATCGTTGCAATTAACCCTTTCCTACGGTAGCTGTGAAAGAAAGCAGCAACCAGTGCTCGGCGATCATCCTTCACCCTTTAATCAAAATTCAATTTAGGTTCATTATTTTCATGGTCCAGCATGGAGCTGTTGACCCGGAAAAAGGGGGAGGGGTGGGGGGTCCGAAAACCACTTTGAGGCCATGGGAAGTGAAATCGGGAATGGTTAATGTCACGCCGCGTCCGTGATCTCTACGCCTGACACTAATCGTAAAAACTGCGCACAGAGATGCCCGCACTGCTCGTAAATTTGCCGTACTGACATTCTGAGAAACAAAAATGTAACGAATAATATCAGTATAGAGGATATGGCAGTGCTCGGCAACGTGCAACAGCCGATATAAAACTTGCGAAAGACGCGTCTTTGTTCGCTAGCTGTCCCGAATATCAACGTGGAAAAAAAAACAAAAAAAAAACGTGATTTAAATTAACTTTCGGTAAAGATCCTGTTATACTTTTCCCCGTTAGTTAAAAGGGGAGGAAAAATTGCGGAGAAATAACGAGTGCGTGTGCGCTAACCTAAATCTCGATAACGAACTTACATTTACGTTCGCAGATTCAGGATAGTAAAGTAGGGCGAAAAACACTGGGCTATGAAAATGCAAATAAAAAAAAAGAAAACAACGGAGACAATACCGGAAGAAAAATCCCAGCGCCCGAGGGCAGCTTTGGAAATTTCACATTTCACTATTGCGGCTATATTTGTAGGAATTGGTCAATTTGGCGAGGCTTTTTGGTCAAATTCTGTCACATTTTCAACGCATTCTTAGCAGTTTTAGGCCAATTAACACCATCGAAACTCTCACCTTTAGACCTGAACAATGCTTTGGTCCTTGACGAGCTCCAAATTCCTTGTTTGTCTGACATTCTAATGCTACTTTCTTCGACAAACTGTCACATTTTACCGCGATTACAAATTTCGAACGTTAAAAACGTTCCCTTTTTCAGTGTTCTGGCACAGACAGTGGTTCTGGGACGCGACATGCTAGAACAATATCGTGGCATTGCTACTTTCCTAATCATATAAAGATGTCAACTGCTCGTAGAAAACCAAACAAAGTCGCATTGTTTTACGAGAATGTCACGTAAACTGAGCTGTTTCGCAAAACACGGTGAACGAGTCCAGCATGTCAGGCGAGGTCGGGTAACAATAACAGCCCTGATCAATAAGGTAAAGGGAATAAATAATATTCAAATCAATGATATTGTCAATACCTCCAAAAATTCTCCACTGTGAGTAGAAACACGAACTACAATTTGGAAATACGGATAAGGTGAGGGACAAATGGTAAATCTATATGTTCAATACTGAGGTCGGGCATATATCGAGGTGCACCACCTACGCTGCCATTACTAATGATAGAATTACTGATGCGAGAGCAGTCAAAATTTATCAATATCGACAATAATATTGATAGCATGCAACCCCGCCCACAATTGCCAAACCACGTTCCAGTACAGAGTCCAAAACCTGGATTTTTATCGATACTGGCCATCAATCCACGTTTTTACACCCTACACATTGCGTACACTTCCACTTTAGGATTTGGCAGCTATAAGTAAAAAGGGAATGCGCTAGATTAAGGTTTAAAAAAGTTTAAAAACCAATAACATTGATAAATCCTAATTGGCAGTTCGGTAAATTGTGACAGTTCATCCAAGAAAGTTGTAATGTTTTCACTCCTATTTTGCACGTTACGTGGACGCCTTGGTTTAAAAACGCATAAGCCGAACTGCTGTTTCCAGCCAGCAACATCGTGCATTCACGCTGCGCCCTCTAGCGCGCAGAAACGAAAAGATGGCTTGGCACTGCAATAATTCGAGCAGTAACCGTGATAATTTGTGCAGATCTATGCCTTCAAGCACGCGTCTTTGATGTAACCATCCTCAATCACAGTATGCCTCAACCTGTCCATAATCTGCAAAAGAACAACGAACATCCCATACAGCGTGCAGGTCATGCATCGTAATAACACGTAATCAAAAAACCCGAATAATTCCAACGATTACTGCAACTGCTGACACAGAGCCCAGACACACCCAGTCAAGAACGATACCAGAGCTCGAGCCCTCCGGAAAAACAAGGGCAGCAGTAGAGCTACCTTCGAACCGAGGTAAGATCGGTGAGCGAAAAAAAATTCAATTTCGATGATGAAAAAGCGACCAAGTTTCGATGTTGCACGCGAAATTCGGTCACTAACCAGCCGTAAAACGGGGGGTGGGGGGAGAACCATCCGAAAATAGCGGCAACAAACGATCCCCACGTCAGAGAGGCAAGCCGTCACAGCTGAAGAAGCATTCGATGGAGAAAATCGCCCGCATGGAACGGTTCCATGTTGTCCGCAAAAGCTGGATTCGGGCCAAGCTCGAGTCCGGCTCTCGTCGAACTGCGAAATTCGCACGAATGCGCAGGGAAAAGTGCGGTTGCCTTTGTTCCGCGATTTCAATCTTCCCCTTCTTCCCCCCCATGCAACCAGCACGCCATGTTGGCTAGCACGGGGTTAGCTAGGAATGGCGGATTTTTGCACTTACTTTTCCAGCCGCTCGACCGAGCCGCACAATCCCCAGCTTAAATCCGGACATCGAAGGGCTATTCTCGACGATCTCCACAAGCAGTTTCATCTAAAAACGATGGGTGGAAAAAGCTCGCTAAGCAAATGCCGGTCCTTTCGCATTCCACGCGGGAGGCGAGCGATGCCACTGGCCCTCCGATCGCCACGCAACGCACCGACACAACCGTACTCCTCGCCAGCGAACGACACAATGAAACGGCTCGAGGAGGCGCTCCGAGCCCGCCAACCCCCCGTGTCAATGGCCTCGCGCAAAGACCACGTGCACCC
>JAQGBX010001454.1:0-24808 GCA_034698745.1 Megaphyllum sjaelandicum | reverse complement strand
TGGTCAGGGAATTTTGGATTTTAGTCAGGGGAAAGTCAGGGAAATTGAAAACGAAAATTTTGTGGCCACCCTGAATTAATAATTTATTAATTGTATTTAATATTACACTATCGTTATTTTATTTTTTGAAAAAAAGTTATTTAATAATTAGGAAAACTAGATAATTTTTGGATACCCTTTAATGAAAATTTTCTAAAAACCCTGGATGATTCGTAATTTACCATACCGTGGATTAAAATCTCATAAATCTGTTTATTTTCAGGTTTTGTCATCTTTTAGAAAAAGCATGCGTTGACACCGTCGATTCTGGAAAAATGACCAAAGATTTGGCAGGTTGCATTCACGGACTGAAAAAGTAAGTCGAGCCATAGTTTTTCAAATTTTCGACAAAATCCTAATGAATGCATCGCAATATTTTTCAAATAATTAAATTTCTTCAAAAATTCACCGGTTGTTTTCTGTTTCGATTCCAGCGTTAAGGATGGCATGTATTTATACACCATGGATTTCCTGCAGGCCATCTCCGAAGACCTCGAGAAGAAAATGTCCAAGTGAGAAATCGATCGACGTTAACTTAGTGCAAAAGAGCCATTTTTTAGACTTTTAAACCATCATTTAGTTTCCGACGGAAATTCACGATTTTAAAACAAACATTTTTAACCACATTTGAAATTTAGGATCTTTTTTAAAAAAAAAATTACGATGGTTTTTAAAAGATTTGCACGCCAATCAACGACTTTTAAAATTTTTAAAATACGAAATATTCTCCCAATTACTTGACGAGCGCATTATCGAATATTTCAATAGTCATCATTTCACCAGTCGTACTGATGCCAAAAACCTGCCATTTTGAAGAGGCGCAACAACGAGGGCACCACCGTAGTTACATTTTCAGAATTTTTTCTAAGATTTTATGACATTCTGGCAAATTGGCAGCTAAATTATAGGATTTTAACATGAATGTCCAATGACAGAAGTTTGTAAAGTTAGTTTCTTGTTAACGAAAGGAAATTTTTCAGAATTTTGACGGATTTTTGGCAAAAAACCTAAAAACAAAAATGTTTTGTTTTAGGTTTTTGGCCAGAAATCTGTAAAAATATTGAAAAATTTGCTATCGTTACCAAAGTTTCGAATTCGAGGGGTTTGTCTAAGATCGTCAAAATTCCCCAAATTTTTACGTGCCTGAACTGTTAAAATTTTACGAAATCATTTCTAATATTCGATGGAAACTTTCACAAATATTTTCTCTAGTTAAAGTTATCTTTTCGGATATTTATCGATGAAAGTATTGATTTTAAGACAGCCTCGGTCCTCCCTGGATCATTTTAGAAAGATAATTTAGGTTTACGGCCTAGAAAACAAAATTTCTGCGAGAAAATTTTCGAGAGCTTCGGTGTGGCCCTCCGTACTTAGCTGGGTTCCCCGTTACGGGACCACTGTATCATCCGATATCACTTTTTAAGAGACCTCAGATTCCATTTTAGTGATTTAAATGTATAAAAGCAGTATTTATATGAAGCGTGTGTCGCTAGAGTGGACGAGTGTTGGTTATATCTCATATCACATTCGCCGAAGTCTTCCCTCCAAGTTTTTAGTAACTAGCCTTAATTCTCACTTCGGTTAGACTCTCGTTAGGAGGATTCGATAGCCATTAACTGGTGAAATATGCATTCCTGCTCTTAAATTATTTTTGCTGCTGGCTAATTATAGAATTAAAACGTTTTTTAGCAAATAATTCGTGATTCGTGTTTGTTTGGGGGTAAAGTGCAAGTTTGGTTGTGGCTCAGTGCAAAGGTAGTCTTACCGGGAATGTGGAATTTTCCAGGAAACTACCAGAAAATATGGATGCCAAACATGTTTGCTCGATAAGAGTTTGCGCCTAAGGCCTAAAGCTCTGAAATTTCTGCAAGCTTGCCTCAAAAATGGGGTTCCCTACACCTGGGAAACCTCTAAAAATCAGGGAAATTCAACGTGTTAATGGGATACGATCCAAAATTGATGCTTTATGCTATTAGCTCAGGGCCCATTTGCAAATTTAAGAGAGAAAAAAATTCAATACTGTACGTATTTGCAAAATTTTTTCGATGATAAATTTCAGACATTTTTCACGTATTCTGAAGAAAGTTTCAACAGTTTCCTAGGAGAAATTTGAAAAATTTTCAAATTGCAAATTTTCACGTTCATGTTTAACTTTACTGACTTTTCCTGGTTTTAAAAAAAATTCCCTGACCAATGACGACGTGAAAAATTGACACTGTAAAATATTTGTTTAAATTTAACAAAATTTCTATGTTAATTTTCAAAATAGTCGTAAGTTAAAACTTAAAAAAAAATTGCATTAAAATTCTTTAAAATGGGAAAATTTTGAAAATTTGCGCTGGGAAAAAGTGGGAAATTTGCTCACAGAAAACGGATAATTTTGCAAATCTGCATTCCGAAAATGTGGACAATTTTTGCAAATTTCTACTAGAAAAATGGGCCCTGAGCTAACCTTGTAGAAGTATTAATTTTGGATCGCCATGACTGCGTTAAATTTCCTTAAGTTTTTCAAAATAAACCGTTCTTCCCCTGTCATTTTCAAGTTCCCTAACTTTTCCAGGTCTAGGGAAACCCTGGTTCATGCTAATGCGTGGATGCAAGTTATAATTTTAGATCTGTCTTAACAAGATACCCACGTTGCCTATCAACTGAAGACTTCAATTTGTTGTAAACCCATGGCGTAAAGAAATGCATTTGAAAATATGTTTAATGCATATTACAGACCAATGAAACATTGCTGGAGAAACTGTTTCAGCAAGTTGAGCATATGCTGAATGTTCGTAAGTTGAAGTTTGTCATTATTTACTTTAAATCCAAAGTTCACGTTGATAAGAGACAATGGCACTCTTACTTCGCTAACCTTGACACATTTCTGTTCCAATCTCAATTCTGTTTAAACGGAATTTCAATTTGTTGGTGCATCTGGACATCATGAACTTGACCGATTTCCAAATTCGTTCGACAAACTCGACTCGGCCAATCGTATTACAAAATAAAACAAATTTTAATAACTTTCTTCAATATCAAATTTTCACAACTCTGCAAGAATGTCGCCAGCGCACTCTTAAAACTCACGTTAAATACTTGTAGATGAGAAACATGATGACGCAAGTGATGATCATGCCGCCGAACAAGACGAACTTGTCTTGGTACGCCCTGCGCTCGATGAACCTCATCACCGTGTTGGACATCCCCAGCAGGTTCGCAATGTCCAGCACTTTCTTCTGCACTCCCTTCAGCGTGGCCCGCTGCTCTCGTAAACTGCCCAAGACTGCCGCGCCACTGCCCAGCAGATCGTCCAGGCCTCTGTGCGCGCCTTGCACCGAATTGTGGTGCTGCAAAGCGTGGTCGATCAGGATGGAAGTGTTCTCATCGTTGGGCTTGAAGGTCCTGGAGAGCAGTTCTTCCCTCAGACGCATTTCCTCGGATCTGGAATAGCGCTTGTGCTGCAGGTTTCGCAGCGCGGACTGGAGGTGGCGGCAGTCGTACTTGAGCTGGTCAACTCGCATTTTGGCATTCTGGCGGCGCTGGACGGGCTCCTTGTTCACCAGGATGTCCAGTCTTTCGCAATTACTAAGATAGAACAAAAAAAAAATGATACTGGTTATTCAACAGGATCTACTGTATATAGGATCTGATACTTTAAAAAAACATTCATGGAGGATGAACTTGGACTTTGGAGGAAACATCCAAGGGCATTTTATTTGTCTAGATGTCATGCATTTTTTGGGAAACTACAAAAGACAAATTTCCAACGGATTAGTCCGATGAACCTTGTTCGGCATTACGATCAGGTGTGAACTTTAACCTCGAGCTGAAATTTGGAGTTACATTGTATCTTTGCATCGACCTTTAACGATGTAAATTTAGTTTGAAATAACTGCATTGGAGTTGTTTCGAAACATCGAATTTCCTGCAAAGAATTTTGGATATATCCTGATTTTATATTACGATATCTTGGATATTATTGTCATAACCCATGGCCTTGCGGTCCGTAGACTGACATAAACTACAGTTCTGGTTGTGTGTAGCGTAGTCTCCTCAAAGGTATCTAGGGAAACACTATTAGGGATGTCTATTGTTTCTTAAATTTCTTTCTTTTGTCGGGCACATGGGGTCATCCCATGAGAGGTCAGCCACCATTTCGGCCATCGTAGCGTGACATTTGAGATTGCGTTTTTGAGGTTCGCATTCGCGTTCGATGCTACAGAATACCAGGGACCTGAACGCACCACAAGATAAGTAAATTTTTCTGGTCATTACATCATTTTGAGTTTCATCGAAGTAATTTTTAAAGCTGAAACTGCAAGTATAGTGTTTTTTTTTTTAATTTTATTGCGAAACAAGTAAGTAAACAATATAGTATCTGTGTTAATTCATCAGCACATAACTATGTAAATATATATTTTTATTCTCGCATATGGGGTTTTGGATCTACACCCAACTGCAATTTCCGGAATAATATTTATAGGGTGATATATAAATACAGCATGGAACTATTTCAAACAATTCTGTTTTCATGAAAAAAAGGCTGTCGTGATGACACTAATAGTCATTTTAAGCAGCTGTTTTTGCTGAAAAAATCCCATCTAAGCAGTTTAATCACAAGCTTTATTACTTGATAAAACCTGAAAAAGTGACCACCTGTTTATGTTGATCACATTTTAGTGAATTGTTTTTTCTAATGTACATTTCCATCATAAAAATTCTCGGTATAGTGACCAGTGTGTGTTGTCTTTTTTGCAAATTTTACATTGCCAATATACCTTTACCGTTACATCTTCGGACATGATGATTCTGTACTTTTTTTCTGGTTTTATAGTTTTTACTACTTGTATTACAGTTTACATGTATAATGACATAGTGACCAACATAGTATTTTTTTTGGTGGTCACTCTTAACAGGTTTTACTGTAAGTGTATTTAAATCGTTACGTCATAAAAGGCGAGGGTCGCTCATTTACTAGACGGACAATGACGTCACCAATTAATTAAGAATGCCGGATATTCTATAATGACGTTACGAATGAACGACCCGCAGGAAAAACTGTCCCCATGCTTCAAACATACGGCTTTTCTCGTTCAATTCAATTTTTTCGAGCTAGTATTTTTCGTCCCAAATCCTTTCACTTTTTCCTACCTCGTTATCTGATCGATTCTCGCCTGAATTTCGTTTTCGGTGATGTGCGCGGTGTCATTGCCGCATTTCTCGAGTTTTACGAATCCGTCGTGCACTTCTTGAATTAAACTGTTCGTGTGATGATACAAGGTCTCCATGATCGAAGCGAAAAGTCGACTAAATTGTAAGTTTACGTCGAAAAATCGAGGAATATCCCGAGGAAATTCGTGTATTTCCAAGGAGGATTACGTGTCTCTCAACACAGCCGGAAAGCGGCTGCTTCGGAAATCGAAAAAGGCGAGGCCTAGAACATGTGACGTCATTACTCTCGTCATAATGACCTCACGTGCTCTGGATGATGCGAGTAAGCCGATAATCGGCTTACTTTACGCTGTTGAGACACAGTATGAGGCCTTTCAAAAAGGACATTCTTAAAATTTTTCCAAAACTAGACTACACCTACCCCCTGTCCGCAATAGTCCAAAACTTAAAAAAAAATTGTATTTGGAAAATTTGTAAAGTATTGCAAATTCGTTCTCGGAAAACGTAAATTTTGTAGTCGGAAAAGATTGAGAACTTTGCCAATTTAATTGTCCTCAGAATTTGTTTGAAATTTGGCAAGTTTCTCCTCGGAAACTGTTGAAAATTTCACGAATCTGTACTCGAAAACAGTTGAAAATGTTGAAGATTTGTACTTGGGGGGAAAAGTGGAAAATGTGGCAAATTCGTACTTGGAAAACGTAAATTTTGTACTATGAAAAGATTGAGAATTTTGCCAATTTATCTTCGGAATCTGTTGGAAATTTTGCAAGTTTCTCCTCATTAACTGTAGAAATTTTTACGAATCTGGCTATCTGTACTCGAAAACAGTTAAAGATTTTGAAGATTTGTTTTTGGGAAAACGTGGAAAATGTTGCAAATTTTTTCTCGGAACACGTAAATTTTGTAGTCTGAAAAGATTAAGAACTTTGACAGTTAATGTCCTCAGAATTTGTTAGAAATTTTGCAAGTTTTTCCTCGGAAACTGTTGAAAATTTCAAGAATCTGTACTCGAAAACAGTTGAAAATGTTTTAAGATTTTTATTTGGGGAAAACGTGGAAAATGTTGCAAATTCGTACTTGGAAAACGTAAATTTTGTACTATGATTGAGAATTTTGCCAATTTATCTTCAGAATCTGTTGGGAATTTTGCAAGTTTCTCCTCATAAACTGTTGAAAATTATACGAATCTGGCTGTCTGTTCTCGAAACCAGTTAAAAAACTTTGAAGATTTGTTTTTGAGAAAACGTTGTAAATTTGTCCTCGGGAAAACTTGGAAACTTTTGAAAATTTATTTTTCGAGAAAACGTGGAAAAAAATTGTAAAGATATGACCTCGGAAATTAAAAGGTTGAAAATTTTTGCAAGTTTATGTTGGAGAAAAATAAAAATGTTGCAAATTTGTACTCGGAAAATGTAAATTTTGTGCTCTGAAAATATTGAGAACTTTGCCAATTGGTCCACACTAATCTGATAGAAATTTTGCAAATTTCTCCTCGAAAACTGTTGAAAATGTTAAAAATCTGTACTCGAAAGCTGTTGAAAATTTTGGAAATTTTGAAAAACGTGGAAAATGTTGCAAATTTGTACTCGGGAAAACTTGGAAATTTTTGCAAACTTCTTTTCGAGAAAACGTGGGAAAAAAATGTAAAGATGACCTCGGAAAAAGTTAAAAATTTTAGCAAGTTACGCTCGAGAAAAATCAAATTTTGCAAATTTGTACACTGAAAAATTTAAAAGTCGTCGAATGGACCCTAAGCTTTCAAGTTCCCTGACTTTTCCAGGTTTTCCAGGACTGGATGCACTTCGTTTACTGATTTTATTTGCTATTTTTTTGTGTCTGTGATTCAAACTCCCCAATCCCTTAGTACACCCTACATGAGGACGTTCTTTTTTAATGGCCCCTATGATTGTGATCCCTACTAGTGACGTCATCTGTCGTTTGACGTCACGATCACGTCACGTGAGCGCCATTGGCTCCAACCACCCTCGTGATTTGGCCATCGGAAATTGCTGGTTCGATATTCGATGTTTTGTAAACAAGAGTAAAAATGTCGGACGCTGAACACGCTAAGAATGTCACTTTAAATGTGCATTGGTGAAAAATGCAAACCGAAGAAGCGCCTAAGAGCGGGAATGGAGACAAGGGAAAGGTAAGTTAAATGTTATCGCGTCTTCGGATTCAGCTGACAGTTGGCTGGGGAATGGAAAACGAACCTAGAATATCCCCTTTACGGCACCCCTTCTGGCCATTTCTTGTTGTTTTTTGGGCACATTTTGAGCCATTTTTATGACTCGGGTTATTCGTTCCGACACTGTGTTGCGATCCGTGTCATCTCAACTTTATAATTCATCGAAATTATAGCGTATTATCCCTTCGACTCGTATCTGTAGTATATTGTTGGCCTGGCGACTGCCTGGCGTACGTACTGCAGTACTATGGACGAATATCGATTAAAGTTACTATGGAGCCAAATCATTGCATGTTAGCATATGGAAAGTTGAAATTATAAATTAGATATCGAGAAGCTAAACCCTGGGAATGGTGTTGTCAGTAATCATTTGGGTCGAAAATTTCGGATTGGGTTGCTGGCATATGGGAATTACTATCGATCTCGAACTGATTTTATTAAGCAGGGTTGATCGTTTATTGGTTGTTAGTATAATGAACGAAACGGATGTTTCAGTTATTGAAAATGTTAAATTTTTGTTTGGATATTTTTATTAATTTTGTATTACAGGGATCTCCCTAGACCTGGAAAAGTCAGGGAATAATGGTTTATTTTGAAAAAGTCAGGGAAATTCAATGCAGTCATGGCGATCCAAAATTCATACTTTGACAAAGTTAGCTCAGGGCCCATTTTCCGAGTAGAAATTTGCAAAATTTTCCGTAGTTTCGGAGTACAAGATTACGCAATTTTCCACGTTTTATGAGTATTAATTTGAAAAAATTTGGAAATTTGCTTAGAAAACGTGGAAAATTTTTCACGTTTTCCGAGTACAAATTTGCGAACTTTTCCACGTTTTCCGAGTACAAATTTGCAAAATTTTCCACGTTTCTTGTAAAAAATTTTCAAAATTATCTGGGTTTTCTATGTGCAAATTTTCCAAGTTTTCAACATTTACCCAATACAAAATTGTCAGTATTTAGGCTATGATAATTTTCAAAATTGTCAGGATTTAGGCTATGATAATTTTCAAAATTGTCGATAGTAAATTTTAAAAAATATTTACCAGTGTCAAATTTTAAAAAAATATGTTAATTTTTTACGTTGTCATTGGTCAGGAATTTTTTTTAAAACCTGGAATAGTCAAGGAAGTTAAAAAGGAAATTTCTAGGGGAACCCTGATTTAAAAAACACAATCTTTTTAATTAGCAACTTTTATGTCTCGAAATTTATAAAATAATTGCACACATGCTTCGTAAGGACCATAATCAGATTTTTCAAACCGAATGAAATCGTATATTTCACACGTATTTTTATAATTTCATTTCATTTGAATCACACTCGTGTCCAAAACAGCTGATGCAACGAATACGATCGAAATATTAGAATATAAAACATAGTTCGGCGTTAACTTCTACTTATTTGCAGACATGTACGGATCATAATCAGATATTTCAACCGACAGGGATCCCAGCCGTCCTATAAATCCTATATTGTCCTATATTTTGATAAAATGTCCAATAAATCCTATATTTTTGTCATTTTTTTATAAAAGGGCTGGAAGTCAAAAATCAATTGGTAAGATCGATCCATTTATTATTCTTATGGCCTATTGTTGGTCTGCAAATGACCTAGAAACAAAAGGGTCGCCCCTAAAAAACGGGCCCATTTTCCACATTTTCGGAGTACAGATTTGCAAAATTTTCTACGTTTTCTGAGAAAAAAAATTGCAAAAATTTCCGTGTTTTTGTAGTGGAAATTTGAAAAATTTTCCGTGTTTTCGTAGTGAAAATTTGAAAAATTTTTTATAAGTTCCTCTATTTATTACCATAAAATCTTGCAAATGTATTAAAAGTGTAAGTAAATAGTTTTTCGCGACAATGGTGAATGCACATCGTTAAGTGTTGTGATGTCCTATATTTCCTTAAAATTGTCCTATTTTGTCCTATATTTGTCCTATTTTTTGGGGCAAAATGTCCTATAAATCCTATATAGTCATGCTTAAAAGTGGCTGGGATACCTGGAATAACCTCTTGTATTTCACACGTATTTTTATAATTTCGTTTCATTTAAATCACACACGTGTCCAAAACAGCTGATGTGCAACGAACACAATCGAAAACTTAGATTATAAACATAGATCGGCGTTAATTATTACTTATTCGCAACCATGTCTAATTAAATGACAGTAGTCGGAGCCAGTAATGAAAATTTCAAACATATCCTCGAATTAGTTTCCTCCCAATCGTCCTTCAAATTCGTCGAAATTAACCTCGCCAGTATAGCAAATCCCAAACGTGAGGGCCATGGAGCGAGAGCCGCCCAGCGGCAACTGCTCCGCCAACGGGTTTTGCGGGTAACGCCCGGCC
Source organism: Megaphyllum sjaelandicum (assembly GCA_034698745.1). Lineage (NCBI taxonomy): Eukaryota > Metazoa > Arthropoda > Diplopoda > Julida > Julidae > Megaphyllum > Megaphyllum sjaelandicum. The sequence goes on along the minus strand of JAQGBX010001454.1, from coordinate 15,076 downwards.
AGCTGGGTTCTTTTCTGGCCTGCGTTCTTCGCATTCGGTTCGGCTAGGTGGGTTCGGTACGTCGTCCTGCTGCGTCGCAATTTCCTCAATTTCACGACGTTTTTCTCGCAGTTTTTCGTAATTTAAACGATTCTGTTGGTATTTTTCTTTCCAAGGCGAACGTAGCAGCAGCCAGCAAGGGAAACAGCAGCAAGAAAGGCAACGTTGGCCGTCGGTCTCGAAAAGCGGGACAGTGGTCGGGAAAGACAGACATGAAGGTACGAAAAATGATGCGCATGCTGCTTTTTTTTTAATTTTTTGATTTTTCCTTTTTGTTATGTCGTTTTTAACGAACGAAATATCGCGGTGGACACGAGAATTGCCGATAAACTTGGGTTTTTAAGTGACTATTTCGAGTTGAAATGGTGCGTTCGAATTAATGTTCTTTTATTGCGTCGTTCCATTTGTCCAGGTGAAATTAGAACGCAGTCGTCAAAGCGCCCGCGAATGCAGAGCCAGGAAAAAGCTGAGATATCAGTATTTGGAGGAACTGGTGGCTCATAGGGAACAAGCTGTATTGATGCTGCGCAAGGAATTGGATGTGGTAAGATATTTAGGAATTTAAAGAAATAATTCATTCACGCGTAATCGCATTTAGATTAAGGTTCATCCCCCCTTCCTCTCCGGCACCTACAACTATGTACATGTAAATATATTTTTATTTTCGCATATGGGATTTCGGAGCTACACCCAACTGCAATTTCCTGAATAATATTTTATAGGATGATATATAAATACATGGAACTCTTTCAAACAATAATTTTTTCATAAAAAAATAGGCTGTCGTGAGGTCACTAAAGTCATTTTTAACAGCTGTTTTTGCTGAAAAAAAAAAAACACGCCCACCCTTTGGGGGATCCGTAATACCCTAAATGGGACGGTTATTTTACTCGGTATTGTTTCGACAAGGAATCAAACGACCAGGAAAAAATCTTACTACAAATTTTCCAATGAAGTAGGAATCTGCCAAACAATTTTTTTTAAATTTACGGCTCCCCGTGTTATCTGTGCCCAGGCTAAGCCCGTCCCCTCGCACCCTGTTAATGAATCTCGCAAAATTTTCTCCAGCACCTATGACCTTCCCCCCATAGATGAGCACGATGGGGAACACGCCCACCCTTTAGGGGATACGTAATACCCTAAATGGGACGGTTATTTTACTCGGTATTGTTTCGACAATTTTTTTTCAAAACTCACCATTGAAATTTTCAATAACTCTGCGAAATGTAATTTTAAAAAATAGTCAACATTTAACGTTGAAAAGTCGCAACCGTTTTTTAAAATGTTACAAATTTTCCAATAAACTAGGAATCTGCCAAACAATTTTTTTTAAAATTTACGGCTCCCCGTGTTATCTGTGCCCAGGCTAAGCCCGTCCCCTCGCACCCTGTTAACGAATCTCGCAAAATTTTCAACGCGAAAGGTTGACTAATTTTTGAACATTTTCAACATTTTCATCATGCGTACCATTTTGCAGAATAATCGAAAATTTCAACGATGAGTTTTGAAAAAAAAAAAAAAAAATAAATGTTCCTATGTCTAAGAATAGAAGAATTTTGGAAAATTATTCATTATACTATTTTGAAAAAATTTCAACATAAAAGGTTGAATAATTTTTGAAACTTTTCAGCCTTTTCATTTCGCGTAACATTTAGAAAAATAATAAATATGTTCCTATGTCGATTTGGATAATTATTCATCAGTCTTATTTTATAAAAATTCTAATTTTCGAAAATTTCTAAAAATGTTCCTTAGCGATTTGAACCATTTTAATTGATCATTTTAACCAAATTTCTAACAATTTAATTAAGTGATCAGTTCTGTAAATTTTTTACAATTTTGCAAGACGTTTTTGAAGCAACCAGTGAAGGTTGCTTTCTAGATAAAAAAAACTCATTGCATTTCTTAATTGTTTTTCTTAAAAACAAAAATTAAAGAAACATGGAAAAAATTCGAAATCATTCTACATATTTATAATGAACATTGTGTTCTATAAAATGGACAGTTTTTTGCATATTTTTCATATTTTTTAGTAAACGAAAGTTACAGAAAAATATTCCTTAAAGTTCTGATTAATTCAAATCGTCCTTTTGTTTGTAAATGGTGACCCCAGTGAATCTACAGGTTGGAATTGTGAGAGTGTATATGACTAGAATTTTCACAAGTTTATCGTAACATTTGACAAAAATTGTAATGTACTTTCAGTACAAGTCGTGGTGCAAAGAGGTGGACGAAGGACGCATTCCCGAAGGATTGAAGAATTTGGCCAAAGAGGAAGTCGAAGAGGATGACGTTGAAGAGCCGGCCGAATAATTGTTATTGCGTGAAATGTTTGAGTAAGCTTGTTATCATAATTATTTCTTTGGAAACCTCTTTCGAATTCCGATAATAAGCCATCAGTGTTTAAACATTTTTCGTTAAATATATATGAATTTGGCAACGTGTGCCAAGAAAAACCTCATTTTCTATCCAAGATTTTTTTATTATTTTTCATGCCGCAAATTTGAATTTTCTCGAGCGCAAGCTACATTTATCTGTAATACCCATTTTCATTTTCCTCAGATTTGCCATGGGCATAATAAAATACGCAGTTTTGCCATACGTAGACTCCATACAAGGATTCATCCCCCCCTTCCAATTTTTTATTTAGATTGCGGGATACGAAGTTCAAAATAAGTTTTCTTATGATAATTTTTTAGAATTCGGACTCAGTTTCTGCGCTTTTCAATGAGTGAAATGGAATTTTTGTTTGTGAAAACCCAATGGTTATCCAAATTAAATCTTATATATTAGCCACTTATAAGAATACAAACAACAAAAAATCATGCCCAAGCTTAGTTTAAACAGAAAGTCACTAGTCTAAATTTATTCTTATTTAATAACAAAACAATACAGTACTGGCACTCAGATTGTCTCGATACCTCTTAACTCTTTTAATTTAGGATATCCAAATCTTTTAGCTTTTCGTAACTTCTCAAAATCAAGAAAGTGAAAAAAAACAACTTTGATTTCGACAAAAGGTGAGGAGTCTGTGAATAAATTGTACAGTTTATTTAGTTAATATTCACAATTCGGAATGTACATGATGATCTTTGGCCTGTTGAAATTCACTGGGTTTAACAAAAATGCCTTCGTTGACCTTCCAGTAAGCGTTGGTCTCTGGATCGGAGACGGCGTACACTTCCATTTGACCAGGAATCGGATGACCAAACGTTTGCCCGGAAATGGACAAATACCTGACGCGAAACGGTAAGAATTATTACTTAAAACGAAACTGACAAGTTCAGCTTTTTAAAAGAGATATTGGGATAAATTCTTTACATGTTCGTGTCCGCGTGCTTGAACATTACTTGATTGTCCCTCTGCCAGGAGTCGCCATCGCACATCACGGTCCAGTTATCGCCTAGCAAATCAAAAGTGAATTACTCGCAATTTCTTAAGATTACTCGTAATTTCACGAATATTTTTGCGAAGATTTACCAGTGTCGCCTTCTCCCTCCTTTCCGAAGGCGCTGACTTCCTGGCCGTGGGATAATGGGGCAGTGAAATAATGGCTGTGCAGATTACGTTTGGTTATTAAATGCTCGAAGCGAATCGTACTGCCGCATTCGACGGGTTTGCTGAAAATAAATTTTAGTAACTTAAGTAATTTATCATGAGCGATTCACTAATTTAAATTGACTTATTGCCATTATGTATTTTGTTTGGACTCGAAATGATTAATTATAGTTAATTCGCCCGCTCTATTCATGACAAGTAAAAAAATATTTTTTAAGTTTTAAGTTTGGGCTCTGGGTAGGATTTTCTTCAAATATTAAAATTTAACAGATTAATTTGTAAATTAAATTTTTTTGAAGAAACAATTTCAAATTTCATTTTCAACTTCCCTTACTTTTCCAGGTTTTAAAAAAAATTCCCTGACCAATGACAACGTGAAAAACTGACACTAGAAAATACTTTGTTTTTAAAAATTTACTAACGACAATTTTGAAAATTAACATAGCAATTTTTTTAAAAATTTAAAAAAAATTGCATTAACATTTTTTGAAATAGGAACAAATTGTAAGCGGAAAATGTTAAAAATTTGTGCTAGGAAAAAGTGGGAAATTTTGCAAATTTGCACTCAGAAAACGTGGGAAATTATTGTAAAATTGTAATGGAATAACGTGGGAAATTTTGCAAATCTGTACTCTGTAAATGTGGAGTATTTTTGCAAATTTTTACTCTGAAAGTGGGCTTTGAGCTAACCTTGGCTTTTTTAAAATAAACCATTCTTTCCTGACTTTTCCAGGTCTGGGAGAACCCTGATCAAGTACTTCACCTTTGGAATATTTTTAACGAATGACATTTATAGAATAGGTGAATTATTAACACATGCAAACAAAATGGCTACATTTTAAATACACTTTAAATATGTTTACCCTCTTTGGCAGTGCTTGTCTTTAACACTTTTTATTACCCAATGACTGTTAACGTCATCCATTTCTTCTATGGCTGTAACAGACTGGAAACATCAAAAGAAAAATGTGACAGTTCGCTGTTTACAATGACCGGCAAATGCACGGTATATCAAGAATTACGTTAAAGTTTATCGTCATACCTGCTGCCCACTTCCAGAACCGTACTGGACTTCGTGAGAGTGCAATCTTACGTTGTAATATACATGTTGCAGTTTTATAACCGATCCACAAGTCACATATTTATACAGTAGGCCTAAGCAAACACTCGGACATGAGCGAACTGCAAGTTAAAAAAGCTTGTACGTGACAACCCAGGGCTAAAACCCGCACACACTTACCTTCGGAAGGAAGTAAATGTAAAGAAATGCAAGTCAAAACGAGAAATAAATAAAAAATATACATTATTAAGGAATTTAGGAGATATTTAAGATTCCCGAGAACCGAAACCAGACCAACTGATCGATGCAGTCTGCTTCGTGTTGATTTCGATTTGCACCCTAACCAAATCTAATTTAAAAATCCGTCCTCGTCGCTCGAACGTCTTAACCAAGTGTAAGTAAAAACAATTTTATGAAATAACATTTATAAATATCAAAAACTGGACATTTTAGAGACGGTTAGATTAAATAAATATATTAAAATCGATTTAAATGCTTGGATCTGTCGCATCAAGGTGTGATGCGAAATATGTTAGTACACGTTCGCATCCGGTGATGTCATGGAGAGGAAACGGAAACGTGAAATACCGGCTCGTGCGCCTGCGCAGAGGCTAGTTCTAATATTCCAAAAAAAAAAAGGGAATAAATCGGCGGCTGTTCAGGTGACATTTTTAATGTTTTATTGTCACGTTTTTGAGATTTTAGATCCTATGTTGGTGCGGATTATAAGCGCGAAACGAGGCTGGAATTAGTGTTAAATCGAGCAGCGATGCATCTGGACACCGTGGAAGAGCCGTAACAGAGCTATTTAGACAAGCGCCGAAATCGGGGACCCACCTTGCCTCCGAAAATCCCGACTCGTATTTACGATTTCATTTTTTTCCCTCTCGGCAACGATTATGTATCCACTAACGGTTGAAATCGTCGCCCGTGTGATCAATTAATGTGGGGTACTTTGTTGAAGATATTCAAGTCGCCAACATTCCGTAGCAGCAGCAGTGAAACGAGTGCGCCAGAAGTAGCGACCAATGCAGAAGACATGGAAACGAAGCGTGAGGAAAACGATAATGTGCAGGCAGATGTTGGTCCAGCTGAAATCATATCCATTGACCAGTATAACGGGATCAAGGTAATCAAATTCCACGTATCTTCTTCTCCCTCGTAAAACTTGTCTTTTTTTAATCGCCTCCAAATTTTAACCGGAACCGTTTAGCCCTCGCGATGCTACATTTCAATGATTTCAGGACATGTTTCCAGGAGAAAATCAAAAGTGCCTTCCCGAGTGAAGCTTTGATGAGGTAAAATTGTAGGTTTTCTGCTGATTAGTACCGTATTTTTTGGCGGTATTTCGTGGCAGAACTGCAGTGCTTTCGTAGTACGAAACTGTGTACAAAATGCGAGGTCAGATTTGACACTGCAAGAATTTGACACTGCAAGAAAAACCAGTACAGGTACATACTCACTGATGGACTACTTCGGAAAGACATGTAATTCATTATATTCCGGCTGTGATGTTGAAGTATCACTGCAGTACCGAACTGGACATGCATACAAACTGAAGAAACACTTTGAAAAATGTGTACAAAAGTGCAGTTACACACTGATGGACTACAAAAATTTAGCTTTGTAGGTTTGTAAAATTATAGGTTTTCTGCTGATATTACCGTATTTTTTGGCGGTATTTCGTGGGAGAATTGCAGTACTTTCATAGTACAAAATTGTGTAGCCTACAACATGGGAGGTCAGATTAATGTGCAGTTAACACGGCAAAAAACCCGGTACAGTTACACACTGATGGACTACTTCGGAAATAATGCATTATATTCCTGCTGTGATATTGTGGTATCACTGCAGTACCAAACTGTACATGCATGCAAACTTGAAAAACGTGCAGTTGAAAGTATAAAAAATGAGACAGTTACCAACCGATGGACTACTTCTGGAAATAATGCTTCGTTTAATCTGAAAAAAATGTGTACTTGAAAATAGAGAAATGATGCAGTTACAGTTATATAAATTGATGAATGTAGTGCAGTTTTCTCCAAAACAAGTGTAGTTTATTAGATCCGCAGTAGATTTTCTCATACGTTGATACGCTCTTCAGTCTAGTAGGTGTATGTTGATTTACCTAAGATGATTGCCTTGGGTTTTAATACGCTTTTAGCCTACGTCCGGCCTTCTCCTGGTCTGAAATAGTGAATGAAGCGTGGACAGCTCGCAAAAATCAACGGTTGAAGATTGTGTGTTTGGGTAGAGAGTGTTGTCAGATTTCTAGGTGAGGCTGCGTTTGGGAAAGCCTGCTGAACATGTGATGTAGGGACGTTTTTTATTCGTGAATTTGTTGGAATTATCTGATAGCTGCGTAGGTAATACGGGGAGATAACTGGGAACTATACGTTTGAATACGAAATAATTACCCTTTTCTAGGTGAGGCTGCTCTACGGAATGACATTACATAACAGATGAGGAATGAACGTTTTTCAATCGTGAATGAATGAATGAATGAATGAACAGAAGCTGTGAAATTAGAGATTTGACAGATTAGTAGGTAATTCGTAGAGATAACGGGGAAATTTAGTGAAATCAATATGTTTGGGTTAGTACGTTATACTATACATGTAGCCTAAGCCAATTTGTAAGTCTAGTCATGTTTCGGACACCTGATGCGCGACTGAAGAACACTGTTTTTCATACAGAATGAATGAAAATTTCCCAGTGAAGCTTGTATTCATTCATCAGGCGAAAATGCGCTCCAAACGCGATTATTTCAAGCTGAATGAATTTAAACTTTATAGTGATTTCAGAAATATGACTGCTGATAGGACACAGTACTGACAATTGACTTTTTCGTCCTGAATGCTCGGACATTACCTAGATAAGCCTGATAGTCATTCATCGGGAATGAATTCAAAAAAAGTAGAGAATATTAGACTCTCAACAGGGTTCTCCCAGACCTGGAAAACCTGGAAAAGTCAGGGAACTTGAAAATGGCCTGGAAAAGTCAAGAAGAAGGGTTTATTTAGAAAAAGTCAGGGAAATTCAACGCAGTCATGGCGATCGAAAATAAATACTTCTACAAGGTTAGCTCAGGCCACGTTTTCCATGTAGATATTTACACAATTTTCAACGTTTTCTGAGTATTAATTTACACAATTTTCCACGTTTTCCGAGTAGGAATTAGCAAAATTTTCCACGTTTTCCGTGTACAAGTTTTCAACATTTTCCGAATGCAAAATTTTTAACAAAATTTCTATATGTTAATTTTTAAAAATTGTCGTTAGTAAATTTAAAAAAAAAGATATTTTCCAGTGTCAATTTTGAAAAAAATATGTCAATTTTTCACGTTGGCATTCATTGGTCAGGGAAATTTTTTCAAAACCTGGAAAAGTCAGAGACGTTGAAAATGAAATTTCTGGAGAGAACCCTGATGTATGTTTGAACATTTTCTGTACAGTAATAACCATATCGTGCTCGCGAAACACTCGGATTCATTTAAGTCATTCGTGAAAATCTTTGTAGGTAGTTTTCAGTAGAATAGGCCTACTTAATCCTGATTTACATCTTTTTGAGTATTAGTCTTCTTTCACGATTTTGAGTTTCTGTAGAAATAGTGGGTGTAAGCCTAAGAATAGATGCCTATATTTTAAAATTAGCAGGAATCACGTGAATCACTCGGATATTTTTACGAGTTTCCAACAGATGTTTAAACACTACTGTTTTTTACGGAATGCTTTTTTTTATTCTGGATTTGATGAAACTTGATATTGTTTATGCTGTAAGCCGTTGCCTCGATGTGTTACGAGAGCAGAATGTAACATAGGTATTTATTTGGTGTCTCCCATATCGACGATGGCGTCATCCAATTTGATTATTTGAAATTCCGTAAAAGTAGGCTAAATTTCTTTGATTCACTCGTAGGTGCTCTTGGATGATTCATCCTAATTGTTGCATCTTTAGTCAGCTCCAACTCCAAGCCAAGGTTGCGAGAGTCACTTCTCTCACCGTTTAGTGTATTGTGTTCAGGACGTGTACCTGCAGGTACATGTATTCAGCGATATGATGCCTATTTGGGGCCATTCAAAAAAGACGTCCTCATTTAGGGGGTAGAGGGTAGGGGGATAGGCTGAGTCACGGACACGATGTGAACATGCAGGGAGAGGGACTGAGGGAGGTGGGTATATGACCAACTCGGACGTCCACTCGATAAAAGAAATGTCAAATACAGGGTTGCCAGTTTCTGCAAAGTCAGGAAAAGTCAGGCAAGAAAAATAATGCCAGGAAAAGTCAGGAAAAATAGCCTTTTTTGCTAGAAAAGTCAGGAAAATTAGCAATTTGGTCAGGAAAAAAAATAAGGCTCTATACTATTGACAATATAAAGTCTTGAAACTGAAAAAAAGAGGTCTCAGTTGGAAGAAGCATCTATTGATGAACAAATTCAACATTTGTACGAGAAACGGAAATTGTGCTAGCCTTTGTACATCTTTTAAAAATAATTAAAATTTTGTCAATTTATTGAAATATGGTCGGGAAAAATGTTTTTAGAAGTCAGGAAAAAGTCAGGAAAAATTGCCATAATGGTCAGTCAAAGTCAGGAAAAGTCAGGCAAGACCATGCAATAACCAAGACCAAGTCCTGGCAACCCTGGAAATGGTACTTTTGGCAGTTGGTGATTAAGTACCGCATGGATGCAAAGAAACTTGCGAAACTTGAGAGTATGATTATGAAATGTAAAATATAACTAAAAATGTGAAATGAAAACTTTGCTAAAGTGCGATTCGTAAAGCTACTGCCCGAGTACGACTGCCAATTAGGACACGGTTCGTAAAAGATTCTCGCCGAGTACGACTGCGTGCAAATTAAGGTACGATTCGTAAAAGCTTCTTTCAGAGTACGACTGTGTGCAAAGTTACGATTCGTAAACGCTTCTCACCGAGTACGACTTCCAAGGTACGATTCGTAAACGCTTCTCACCGAGTACAACTGCAAAGGTACGATTCGTAAACGCTTCTCACCGAGTACAACTGCAAAGGTACGATTCGTAACAGCTCTCCGATTACGGCTGCATGCAAAGGTACAATTCGTAAAACTTGTAATGAATTTTTGAATTTAAAACTAATGTGTTAAAGCGCCTAATTTAATACGATTCTTACTAAGTACGATTTGGTAAAGCTTTTGGCATGAGTTCCCCCGATCTAATGGCTGAACTACGATCCAGCGTCGGAAATTCGCATCTGAAGCACATTTTGGTAATAAATAATGAAATTGTGAAATATTGAACCTTTTCTTACCTGAACCTTCATTCGATGATCATTAATTTCTGGAGGAACTTTAATGATTTTCCATGATCTTCCATGATTTTCCATAAATTTCATGGTCCCGGAGTTGATCTTGAAAACTTCAAAATTCTGGGTGATTTTTGCACTACTGTCTTCACGATTTGCCGAAACACGACTGATTTTTCGAAGGGTAAGTTGACCTCGGCCTCTCGAGGTCAAAGGTCGAAATGACAGGAATGTCAAAGATCATCTCGAGGTTAATTTATTTTTTAACAATAATCATTTTTGTATTGAAAATTTTGTCATATTTTTTTAAAAAAACGACAACAACAACAAAATAGCGATATTTTGAGGTCAAGGGTCAAAGATCATCACGAGGTTAATTTACTTTTTCAATTTTTTAAAAATTAAAAAAAACTAACAATATTTTGAAACAAAAAATGCGATATTTTTAATTTGCATTTTAATTTAAAATTTTTTTTGAATAATTCGCAAAATTTTACAGCTATCTTCAACTTTCTACTGACAATGATGTTGTTTGAAAATTTAAGTATTTAATTTAAGAATTTCATATTTTTTTTTAATTTTGTTGTTGTAAAATTTAGCAGTTTTTGAATAATTTAATTACATGTAGTTTTTTTGTTAAAACTTGGCAGTTTTTTAATAATTTAATGAAATTTGTTGTAAAACTTGGCGGTTTTTGAATAATTTAATGAGTTTTTTCTAAAAACTTAGCAGTTTTTTTAATAATTTAATGAGTAATTTAATAATTTTTCGAATAATGTAATCAGTTTTTTGTAAAACTTGGCATTTTTTGGATAATTTACTGAGTTTGTAAAACTTGGCAGTTTTTGAATAATTTAATGAGTTTTTTTCTGAAAATTTAGCGGGTTTTGAATAATTAAATGAAGTTTTGTAAAACTTGGCAGTTTTTCGATAATATAATCAGTTTCTTGTTAAAACCTGGTAGTTTTTGGATAATTTAATGAGTTTTTTTTGTTAAAATTTAGCTGTTTTTGAATAATTTAATGAGTTTTTTTTTTGTAAAAACTTGACAGTTTTTGAATAATTTAATCAGTTTTTTTTTGTTAAAATTTAGCGGTTTTTTGAATAATTAAATGAGGTTTTGTAAAACTTGGCAGTTTTTCGATAATTTAATCAGTTTTTTGTTAAAACTTGGTAGTTTTTGAATAATTTAATGAGTTTTTTTTAATCAATTGCACAATTTTTGATAAATTGATATACAGTACTATTAAATTTTTAAATTTTTAAAACAGGTTCGAGTCAATATAATTGTTACCAATTTAATTACAATTCGTAAATGTTTTGAAATACTTGCCGATCATCGCAAAAAAAGAAATTTTTGGATAATTTAACTAATACTTAAAAATAAGCGGAAGCTCAAGGGCGCCATATTGGAGGTATTAGTAGTCATTATAAGCGTGTTTTGGTCGATAATTATGTATCATTTCACGCAACATTATTTACAAAATACGAGTATTTATTGATAATTACTGGAAAATTATATAATTTGAACTTACAAATCAAGCGAGATACAGTAGGCTATCTAGAGAATTAAACGAAACATTCAATAGCGAAACAAAAGCGGAAGTGAAGCCCGCATTTATTGCAATGATGGCCGCCATGTTGGGACACAAACGACGCATTGTTAACAATTGTAATCGCGTTGAATTGTATACAGTTTTCATGAATAAATATTTTTTTTATATAAAGGAACACTTATTGCAAAACCTATTCTATATTTGTGTTATTTTGATCAAATCGAATTAATGATATTGCATAAATATGTAGAATGCCTAATATTAAGTCAAATATTTTCATATAGTTTATGAATTAAATATTAATTATGGAAAATATTTACAAGTACGAGCTTATTGTTACAATTACAACGCACGCTAGACAACCGATTATCCGGAGGGTGAATTAACCGAGTTTCATGAATATAATAAGCCAAAATTCAGGGTTTCCCCAGACCTGGAAAAATCAGGGAACTTAGAAATGACCTGGAAAAGTTAAGGGAAAAATGATTTATTTTTGAAAAAGTCAGGGAAATTCAACGTATAGTCGAGTACTAATTTTCAAAATTCTCTACGTTTTCCGAGAGTAATTTTGCAAAATTGTCCACGTTTTTCGAGGACAAAATTGGAAAAATCAGGGAACTTAAAAATGACCTGGAAAAGTTAGGAAAGTATGACTTATTTGGAAAAAGTCAGGGAAATTCAACGTATAGTGGAGTACAAATTTGCAAAATTCTCCCACGTTTTCCGAGAATAATTTTGCAGAATTTTCTACGTTTTACGAGAATAATTTTGCAAAATTGTCCACCTTTTCCGAGGACAAAATTGCAAAATTGTCCACTTTTTTCGAGGACTAAATTGGAAAAATCAGGGAACTTAAAAATGACCTGGAAAATTTAGGGAAGAATGACTTATTTTGAAAAAGTCAGGGAAATTCAACGTAGTCGAGTACAAATTTGCAAAATTCTTCACGTTTTCCAAGAACGTTTTCCGAGAATAATTTTGCAAAATTTACCACGTTTTACCAGGACAAAATTGCAAACATTTCCAACTTTTCCGAGGACAAAATTGCAAAATTGTCCACGTTTTCCGAGGTCGAATATGCAAAACTTTATACACTTTCTGAATACATAGTCAACACTTCACAAAAATTTCACGCACACATTTTTTTTTTGAAATTTTAAAATTTTTCTATGTTAATTTTCATAAGTCGTCATAAGTGAATTTTTGCAAAATATTTTCTTGTTTCGATTTTGCAAAATATGCAAAGTTTTTACGTTATCATTGGTCGGGGAATTTTTTTTAAAAACCTGGACAAATCAGGGAAAAAGTCAAGAAAGTTGAAAACGAAATTTAGGTATCTTACGTACATTCTTTAAAAAATCATTTAAAAATCTTGAAAAAATTTATTCAAATCAATGCAACGTTACATCAGTTCTAATGTTTTAGTCACATAGTTTATATTCTCTTTATTTCGTAGTTTCGATTATCCGGATAAATAAACTTCCAAACCTGAGCGGTTAATCGGTAGTCTAGCTGCCAATGTTCAAAATATACAAAGCTTATTTAATTGATCAAATTCAGTACGAGTGTACATTTTAATTCAATTCAATTCAGTCGTGCAATTAAGAATTACATTTCTTCTAATAGAAATCTACGAGAAATTGTGCGACATGATCATTAATCTAAGATTACACATTGGGATGTAATTTCTACATTTCTGAAATAATCTAGAAAATTTGAAAATCTAGACAAAAATAAACATCGGATCGAAACATACATTTCGGAGCTCATTAACAAAATGAAATTCTTTATATTTCTTACCCCCAGATCTGGAAAACCTGGAAAAAATTGGAAAAGTCAGGGAAGAATGTTTTATTTTGAAAAAGTCAGGGAAATTCAATGCAGTCACGGAGATTCAGGGCCCATTTTCCGAGTAGAAATTTGCAAAACGTTCCATGTTTTCTTAGTGCAAATTTGCAAAATTTTCCTCGTTTTCCGAGTAGAAATTTGTGCAATTTTCCATGTTTTCCGAATACAAATTTGCCAAATTTTCAACGTTTTCTGAGCACAAATTTGCAAAATTAATTTTTCACGTTGTCATTAGTCAGGGAAATTTTTTATAAATCCTGGAATAGTCAGGGAAGAATGGTTTATTTCGAAAAAGTCAGGAAAATTCAACGCAGTTATGGCAGTTAGGGCCCATTTTCCGAGTAGAAATTTGCAAAACTTTTCATGTTTTCCGAGCACAAATTTGCAAAATTTTCCTCGTTTTCCGAGTAGAAATTTGTACAATTTTTCTCGTTTTCCGAGTAGAAATTTGTATAATTTTCCATGTTTTTCGAGTACAAATTTGCAAAATTTTCAACGTTTTCCGAGTAGAAATCTTAAAATTTTTTCACGTTTTCCGAGCGCAAATTAGCAAAATTTTATACGTTTTCCGTGTACAAATTTTCAAAATTCTCCAGGTTTTCCGAGAACAAATTTTCCACATTTTCCAAGGACGAAATTGCAATGATTTCTTACTTTTTCCGAGCAAAAATTCTCGAATATTTTCCGAATACAAAATTATCCCATGATATTCTATAGATGTTAATTTTCAAAATTGTCGTTAGTTAATTTAAAACAAAAATATTTTTCAGTTTCAATTTTTGGAAAATATGTCAATTTTTCAAGTTGTCATTATAGTCAGAGAAATTTTTTTATAAAAACCTGGAAAAGTCAGAGAAGTTGAAAATGAAATTCCTGGGGGAGCCCTGTTTAAGAAAATTCAAGTACGATTAAAGCCAATTAAGTTTGTTTACGAATACACATTTGGAAATATACGTTTATACAGCGAAACCTTAATCGCTTTTTACAAATTTCGGCTATTACGAACTCGTTTCCAGTCCCAGTCTTATTAGGGGGTCTTATTAGGGAACACCCTTTTTTGTATAAAACTTGAGTGGATTCTGCGAACGTATGACTTTTATGTCTTCGTAAGGAGAAAACGGATGACTTATTTGACTTTTTTCTTTTCTCCGTAAAATACATTGTTTGTAGATGCCCTTTCCGGTTTAACTAACAAAAGACGTTCATCGAAGCGTTATTCCTGCTTTTTTTATTTAATATTTCTGAGAATATATACTCTTCGCGTGTGTTTCACACCTCGACCTCGTATCAGTCGTGAACATGCGCTGAATTAAAGCATATTTTGCTTATATGAGGTCATGAATATTGTTGGAGGTTTGGATTGTTGGTTTAGGGGTCGACAAGATGAAATTAAATCCAGATAAAACTACTATTCTGAGAATCTCAAATAAGCCTCTGAACGTTCAGGGATTGGATAAGGATAGTTTACCGGATTATATTTGAGTGACCTAATTGGAATGTCCTATGAAACTTTTGGGAGTTACGTTTGACTGGAGGTTAAAGTTTACTGATCTTGTTACCAGGCTTTGTACAAAGATTACTAGAAATGTTTTTCTTTTTTGCAAACTACATCCTTTTTTGAATCAGCTAGAGATGTGGAGGCTCTACGGTGCTTATGTGGTCAGTTTGATTTCTTATTGTTCTATTGTTTGGGCTTCGACCCCGAAATATAACGTAAATCGTATTCAAGTAGC
>JAQGBX010001453.1:0-24817 GCA_034698745.1 Megaphyllum sjaelandicum | reverse complement strand
TAATTGAATAACTGCAAAATGTTCGCATAATTTAAAAAATATAGTGTCACCTTAATCGTGTATAAGCGCGCTTGGGGAGAGTCACTTCTTGCTGAAGGGCAAGCTGGCGCCATTAGTAGTGCTGTTTCTATAAAAAATATGAGCATGGTATCAGAGTCCTCCAGCGGCCCTTTATTGGCTTTGATAATCTAATAAGTAATACACTCAGAGTGGCACATTACTGTTACATGCTCAGTTGAAAAGGCGAAATGCATCTATAAAAAATGGCGGTAAGTTTGAAAATTAAATTTAATAAATACAACACATTTTGATTCAGATTCGATTATTTGACATTTTAATTTCCATTCTCTATCAAATGAGAAATTATTTTATAAATATATTGAGAATGGTATAACCAAATGACGTACGTCATAACGAGTTCAAAACGTTATAAAAATCCAAAATAAATCAACAAATATTACGAATATTGCAATGAAATGGATTTCAAAATTTTTCAACTAGGTTGCGAATACAATTATTTTAGAATTTGACTATTTTGCAAAGGTGTCCTCGTAAAAATATGAAAATTTTAAACAATTGTACTCCGAAAAGGTTGACGATTTTGCAAATATTTCGTGCAAAATATTAGAAAGATATTTATGTATCCTAAATTAATTTGGAAAATTTGTCATCATTAAATGATTAAAATTTTGCGAACTTGTATTGTTAGTGAAACATTTTCGAATTGTCACATATTCAGAAATTTTTTTTAAAAAAAACCTGCGATTTATTTTCAAAAACTTGCGAATTTATTTTCGAATACTATTCATTTTGTTTTTAGAAATTTGTGATTTTATGTGGAGAATTTTTCGATTTGATGATCACAAATGTTCGAATTTAATGTCTAAAATTAACGATATTTTCAAAAATTTGCGATTATATTTTCGAAAACGTGTGATTATTTTTTCAGAAATTTGCGATTTTTTTATAAACTAGTACGAATTTATTTTCAAAAATTTGCGAATGTTTCCTTTTCTTCGATATATACATGTATATATATAGGCCTATTTTCTGAAATACGAAAATATTGTCATAATAAATAAACCGCAAAGGTGGCCTAAACGTTTGGACGCTAAGGCACATGTTTCAGTTGCCAAAAATGGAACCGGTTTCACATTTAGTTGTTCCGTTTCCAAAATTTTGTGCCCCGTAGCTACAAATTGGGTGGAATTTCCAGCGGAGTCTGTTTCCTTGTTTCGTGACATTGGGTACGATGAAACCTGGGTGTTTCAGGCCCCAACACCAGCACCTATAGTGCCTATACCACGGAGCATGTGCTTTATCTCAGCGATTCCAATTTTTTTTAAAAATTTGGAGAAAACCTCAAAAAGTCAAAATAATAAAAACGAGGAACCAATTTAAATTAATTTTTTTTAACAATCTCTCTTGGGAACCTTTGACTGAGCTCCGTGCTAATACGGATGCTTACTATTAGTCCTTTTTTACATGTGATTAAACGATGGACTATTATTAAACCACACAAAGGAGTATACATGTAAATATACTCCTCATCGGCCATTCACAAACCTCAAAAAGTCAAAAAAATAAAAACAAGGCACCAATTTAAATTAAATTTTTTTAACAATCTCTTTCGGAAACCTCTGACTGCATGAGTTCCATACATTAAGCAAATGCTAAGTGCCTGGGTGGCGCTACTGGTCGGTAAATAACTTTCTTACTTTAAAAGTTTTACTGTGCTTCCCCCAACTCAGTTTTTGACTACATAAATTCGTCTATTACTTTACCCTCACGCGCTATCAAGTATTTTTACTGATGTGTAAATATACTTTCTCCGCCTATTGGACACCTGAGGATAATCTACATCAGAACTCATATGCATGAACTTTTATACGTGGCTGTTGAGAATTAAGTAGCTTCTGTGGGTTTTTGAATCAACGCATTTATCCAGACATCACAACATATGAGAATCCAAGCTAAAGTTGATAAAACTGCATAAATTTGCAAGGCTTTTAGCAGAATAAAACTGGATGAATTTTCGGTGAAAATACCGCCACTAGAAGAAAAATATGGCCACCAAATATTAATCCAGACTAAATGGCTGATGAGGTGCAAACCAGGCGCAATTATCCTATAAAATAAAAAATCAAGAATTTTTTTTTTTTTGGAAAATTGGACATTTTGTAAAAAATTTAATTTTTTATGAGAAATTTTACTTTTTGTGGTAAATTTGATATGTTTTTTGGGAAATTGTACGTTTTTTTTTTAAATTAACATTTTGGGTAAAATTGTATTTTTTTGTAGAAAATTGGACTTATGGTAGCATTTTTTTATTTTATGAAAAGTACTTTTTTGTGTTCAACTTGTATCACAGGGAATATCTAATATCACAAAAGATCAACGATGGAATGAATAATTTTTATGCAAAATTTCTCACAATTTTTCAAATTGCATTCCAAATTTCCAAAAACTTGTACTAAATAATGACTAGAAACTTACTTGTTATCAAATGTAGCTCCGATCGCTGTCAAACACAGCAATATGTGCAATATGAATAGCACAGTAGTGAAACAATTGAACATCTGCGATTAGCAACACGAAATTTCACGATGAAATTATGAAATATTTTTGAAAAACAATATTGTATTACTTACGTCATTTTTCAAATAAAATTCTTCGAAATAAATGATAACCACGATGAAATTGGCTATCATGTAAAACTGAAACCGCTTCGAAATGAGTGGGTCGTATTTAGGAACGGGGGCATGAACCTGAAATGAAAATTATTGAAAAATTAATATTTTAATTATAGTCAACAAATTGACTAAGTTTAAATTTAAATTGAGAACTTGCGTCGGGAATGTCTTCGATAAGTCCCAGTCGCGGTTTCCCCGGACCCCATCCGGGTCCTTTGAACATAATGTCAAACGCCTCGGACCAACTCTTGGAATGACGGAGAAGGTCCAACACGTACAGGTAATGACACAACTGGAAAAGTTAAAAACTATATAAAACTGAAAAAACAATAAGGGCATTTTTTTATTTTTTATACAAAATACGCCATGGAAGTTGACTCGAAAAAGGGAAAAAACAAAAAAACGATATCATGTAAAAAAAGCTAAAAGAATGTTTAAAAACCGGAAAATTGTGAATTTGTTGTTGCAAAATTTGTATTCTTTTTTTCGTGTTTTGTTGTAAATTTAGGATTTATTTTGTAAAATCGTCATTTTTTTGTTGTAAATCTGTTTTTTTTTCTTTCGTAAATCTGAATTTTATTATCATAAAACTGGATTTGTTGCGTAAATCTGAATTTTATTCTCGTAAAACTGCATTTTTTATTCGTAAATCTTTATTTTATTCTCGTGAAACTGGATTTTTTATTCGTAAATCTGAATTTTATTCTCGTAAATCTGAATTTTTTTTTTCGCAAATCTGAATTTTATTCTCCTAAATCTGGATTTTTTTCGTAAACCTGGACTTTTCCCCCGTAAATCTGACTTTTATTCTAACAAATCATTGTATTTTTTTTTCGTAAATTTGGATTGTTTTCGTAAATCTGCATTTTTCCATAAAATTGAAACATTTTTCTCTTATAAAATCCAACTTTACTTTAAAAATTGGGATGTTTTTCGTATATCTTGATTTTTTTATATAAAAAATTGGAGTATAATTTTAAATCTGGATTTTTGTTTGCGAAATTGGGATGCTTTTCTAAAAAATTGGAATTTCTTTGTCGGAAAAATAGAACGTTTTAAGAAAGAAAAAAAAACATTAGTTAAGTAGCGAGATGATGTACGATTACAAAATTGTAAAACTTACCTGAACCTTAACCGGATCAAAAGTTTCCAAAGTATGGGTTAAGCCGTATACAACTTTCTCTCCTTCCGGGACAAAGGTCCCAAAAATTCGATCCCAGATGATCAAGGTCCCAGCGTAGTTCTTATTGATACAATATCGATTTCTTCCTAAAAATTATTTCTATTTTAATAAGACTCGAACAGATTAATTTAAAATAATATTTTATCGTATTCTCATCTTACCATGATGGACTCTGTGATGGCTGGGCGTGTTTAAGACCCATTCTAAAGGACCCAATTTACCGATAACCTCAGTGTGAATCCAAAACTGGTAAGGCCAGTTGAATTGGATATGGGTGATGAACATCGGAGACGGAATGAACAAGGCCAGAGGAAGGTAAAACATCTAAGAAATGGAAAAATTGGCAAATTTTAAAGTTTCCTAAAGTTCAAATAGCCGAGTGACAAAAATCTGAAAACTTTGGAAAACAAGAAATTTGCGTCTTTCTTCACCACGACCAAACTGAATTTCAAATAATTTGTCTGAGTTTGATCATTTCACGCGTAAATTCATAAAATTTTCACAATTTAAAGATTTTTTCACGACTGAATTTTCAGGGTAAAACTCCGGGAAATTGCAATCTTACAGATCCACGACAAATACACTAGACAATGGCAAAAATAATATATAAAAAACTCAAGAAAAAATCAACATATGCCGGCCGTAAAATACGAAAATGGCAAAAAAATTACGGAAAAAAATAACGAGGAAAATAAAAACACTAGAAATTGACAAAAAATCAGTTAAAAACAAAAAAAATTGCCAAAAATAAGTCAAAATTAAAAAAAAATTGAATCATAATAAAACAAAAACTAAGAGAAAATTGCAAAAAAAGCCGAGTCGAAAATAAGAGTAATTAATAAAAATAAGTTAAAAATAAGAAAAATTGAAAAACAAATATGTCGAAATTAAGAAAAATTAAGAAAAATAAGTCAAATATAAAAAAAATTATTAACAAATAGGTCAAAATTAAGATAAATTGATAGGAAATAAGTTTAAAATAAAAGAAAAGGGGATAAAAATTAGTAAAAATAAGAAAAGAAAAAAAAAGTTAAAAACGTCAAATTGTCAAAACATTGCATGGGTAAAAACTTCAGAAGGACATAATTATGTTAATAAATTTCGATAACATGGAAGAAAAAAATTAATCAAAAACAACAAAAAAATTCAGAAAATTACATATAGAAACAAAAGAAAAGAAAAAAACAAGTCAAAAAGAACTCGAGGAAGACAAAAAAAATTTAAAAAATCCGAGAAAATGGCAAAATATGAATAAAAAAAAGAGAAATAAACGAAAAATAAATTCATAAACAGAAAAAAATGCTACAAATTAAGATAAAATACATGAAAACATAAAAAAAGAAAAGTTCAAAATTCCCACGACCTTCACTCACCCAGCTGGAGCACTGTTGAAAAGCCGACTGCCGTAGGGACGTTGCCAAATTATAATCTTCGGAGCTGTGATGCACCTGATGAGCTGCCCACATGAAATTCACCTCTGTAATTTTGATAAGAAGAATACGCAGATCAAAAATAATGCTTACGTTCTTAGAAAGTAAAAATACTACATTTTTGGACCAAGTTTTGCTCACCGTGGGCCAGGCGATGAAACCAATAATACATGAGATCGACTCCGAAGAAACAAGCCCACCAAGTCCAAGCGGAGTTCCACGGAAGTTCCACGATGCGATAGTTATCGTGAAGCCAGATGTAACAAGCCATTTCCCAATTTTTAATCAATACACTACCATTTGGAATAAAAATACGATAGAAAAAAATTAACGCAATACTTGCAGAGATCAAATGGAAAAAAAATCTTTTTAATGAAATTTCACTAACCGAACCACGCGCATCACCATTCCGGCACTCACGGAGGAAAATCCGGCATTCGTCCGGAAAGAGTTGGGACCATTTTTCCTACGCAAATAAATATATTCGCCCACGACGAACAAAAAGAAGAACATTGTGGCCTGCAAATGAAAAAGAATTTAATATATTTAAAAAAATATGAATTTTACGGGGTCCCCCCAGAAATTTCATGTTCATCTGACTAGACTTTTCCAGGTTTTTAAAAAATTCCCCTGACCAATGATAACGTCAAAAATTGACCTATTTGGCAAAACCGACACTAAAAAATATCTTGCAAAATTTACACTAATGAGACTTTTGTATTCGGAAAATGTTGAAAATTTTTACTCGAAAACTGAGTGAAATTTTTTCGATTTTGCTCTCGGAAAATGTGGGAAATTTTGCCAATTTGTACTCGAAAGACGTGAAACATTTTACAAATTTGTCCTTGGAAAACGAAGGAAATTTTTCTATTTTGTACTCGGAAAACGTGGAAAATTTTGAAAATTTGTCCTCGAAAAACGTGGGAAATTTTGTAAATTTTACCTCGGAAAACGTGAGAAACTTTGAAAATTTTTACTCGGAAAATGTGCTCTGAGATTAATTTTGAATCGCAGCAACATGACTACGTCAAATTTCGCTGACTTTTTCGCTATAAGCAATTCTTCACTGACTTCTCATTTGATTTTTCCAGACATTTTCAAGTTCCCTGACTTTTCCAGGTTTTCCTTGTCAGGAGGTACACCGTATTAAGTGACAGAGAGAGAAACCTGCAAATAAATCCCAAAAAGCAACCATTTCCTGCCGAGGGGACAAAATAGACTCGAGAAAGACCAAAAACTGGAAATTCATTTTAAAAATTCAAAGAACCAGTCGTATATTTAGCCTGTCAATTTTAGAAATTTTAGTTTGTTTATAAAAGCAACTGGCAACAATTTGCGACAACAGGTTCCTCCACGTTTCTTTCAGAGTGGATGTAGTTTGGCATATTTCAACTAATCTTAGCTCATGACAGTCAAAGTTAAGCTATGTCCTCGTACTTTATCAAGAGTGACAACTGATGAAAAACTGATGATATAACTAATAAAGAATTTGCCCTCATTTCATTTGTCAATTTTGAAATTTTGATAAACATTTTCATCGGTGAATTAACAATTTTTTTTTCAGATTTTCAGTGGTCAATTTTGCCATATTTTTTACATTTTCAAAGATCAATTTTAAAATATCTTCCACATTTCATTTGTCAATTATTTTCCACATTTATATTAGTAAATTAAAACATTCCATATTTTCACAGAACAATTCTACAAAGTGATAAACATTTGCATTTTTCAATTTTACATTTTTTTCCACATTATCATAAGTTATTTTGAGAACAATTGTTCACATTTCCATAGGTAAATTTTGAATAATTTCCACCTTCTTAATTGTTTAATTTTTCAATATTTTCCACATTTCATTTGTTAATTTTTTCAACATTTGTATTAGTGAATTTAAAAAAATCCATTTCATAGATCAATTTTGTAACATTATAAACATTTTCATTTGGCAATTTTACTATTTTTTTTAAAATTTTCATTGGTGAATTTTAAAAGTATTTCACATTTTCATAGATTATTTTTTCAAAATTTCAAAATTTTCTTTGGTCAATTTTGAAATAATATTCACATTTCGTTTGCCAATCATTCCACATTTTCATTTTTAAATTTTAAAAGTTGGTCACATATTCATTGATGAATTTTGAAAAATTTGCAAAAAAATGTGTTATCAATATTGACAAATTGACCAATAAACGCCAATTTGTCAATATTGATAACACATTTAAAATGTCAATTTTTTTTCCACATTTTCATAGGTAAAGTTTGAAAAATTTGCAACTTTTTAATTGGTCATTTGTCAATTTAGACATTTTTTTAACGTTGCCATAAATCAGTCTATCAATATTTTTATTTGTAAATTATGCAATACTACCCCACATTTCAAGTTTCAAAATTAAAAAAAAATTATACATTTTCATAGATTAATTTTCCAAATTTTTTCACATTTTCCCTGTTCACAGATCATTTTTACACATTTTTTCCTATTTTCACATTATGTAGGTTGATATTTACCACACACGCCTGGAATATGTGGACCGACACGTCACTGATAACCATCAAACACCCCAACCTAACCTAACCAAGCCCAGGGTTACCCCAGATATTTCATTTTCAAATTCCCTAATTTTCCAGGTTTTAAAAAAATGTCCTTGAATGTCAAAAATTAACATATTTTTTAAAATTGACACAGTGTAATATGTCAATTTTTGACATTATCATTGGTCAGGGAATTTTTTTTAAAAACCTGGAAAAGTCAGGAAAAAGTCAGGGAAGTTGAGAAGTAAAAAATTAAAAAACAAATTTGCATGAATAAATTTTGAAAATTTGACAATTTTGAAATCGGAAAATCTAGAAAGTTTTGCAATTTTGTACTCGGAAAACGTGGAAAATTTTGATAATTTGTACTCGGAAAACGTGGAAAATTTTGCAAATTTGTACTGGGAAAATGTAAAAATATTTCCAAATGGGCCTTGACTACGTTTAACTTCCTTGACTTTTTTTAAAAAAAAGTCATTCTTCCCTGACTTTTCCAGACATTTTCAAGTTCCCTGACTTTTCCAGGTTTTTCAGGTCTAAGGGAACCCTGAAACCTATCCGAAACCAAAGTTTAAAAGCAGTATCTCACCTGATGCACATAATCCGGGACATCTTTGGCACTTTTGAAGTAACTTTCTCCAGGAGTAATGGCGTAAAACATAGCCCTGAGTCCATCCAAAGCGTGGAGGGGATTATTCCTCGACGACACGTTCATTTTCAAGTAGTTTTATGGTTAAAACATACACCGAAAGAATTGTTTGCTATTTGATAGAAGCTTGTAATCGAGTCTGATGTCAAGCGTTTAATCTATATAAATAGTCGAGATTAAATAATAGCTGTAGCTGTATGAAATATATATATATATATATAATTACAGTATATCGACCGACCCAAAATAATGATACGCTCAATGTTAAGCTCTTGTTGTATTATTTACATATTTTTGAATTCTTTCCACGTTTTATTTTTAAATTTTTTCAACATTTTGATTCAGGCGAATTAAAAAAATCCATATTTTCATATCGATCAATTTGTTAACATTATAAACAATTTCATTTGGCAATTTTACAATTTTTTCCACATTTTTCAGTAGTGAATTTTGAAAGTTGTTCACATTGATTAATTTTTCAACATTTTCTTTGGTCAATTTTTAAATTGTAGAGCCCTTCGTTCGTATCGTATGATTCGTATCGATCCTTGACACGGAAACATGGCCGGAAGAAATAACAAACCGGAACGATCGAGACAATGTGAAAATTTTGACATCACTAAATCATGGTTTAATTTTAAAGCGAAATTCAAACGTATATTTAATTGGGCACCACGTGTTTATTAGAAGAATGACATGTATTCCGTTTTATAATCGTCCAGCCCTTATGTGATTGACAAATACCGTTATTGAGCAAATTCAAGCGTTAAAACAAATAAAACAATGATAATGGGACAGTTTTTTAAATTTACAATCTATTATTCTGGGGCCTCAACAATATGTCTTTTTTTTTTTTTTTTTTTAAACCACTGCAGGGAGAGGAATACTACGCCCTCCTTAAATAATGAGAGTGTCACCTTAGTCGTGTATAAGCGTGCCTAGGGAGTGACACTGTGACTTCATGCTTCATGCTGTAAGCCAAGATGGCTCCATTGGTAGTGCGGTTTCTACGAGGGTTTCTATGAAAATACGAGCGCATTAGTGTTTATTGGCTTGTAGACGAGTCCTCGGTTTAAAAGGCAAAATATATCAATAAAAAAAGAGGTCAGTTTAAAAAAAAGGTTTATCAAATTCAAAACATTTTAATTTATATTTCGAGTATAATGCGAATAAAATGCGTATAAAATGACATATTTTGCCTTTTAAATGCGAGATTATTTTATAATTGTTTTCAGGTGAAATTGTATTGTTAGTGGAAACATTTGCAAATTTGAAATTCTTTTCACAAATTTGTGATTTATTTTAAAAAACTGGCAAATTTATTCTCGAAAATTTGTGATTTTATTTTGAAAAATTTTCTATTTGTGTTCACAAATATAATGTCGAAAATGCACGATTTATTTTCCAAGATTTGCGATTATATTTTCGAAAACGTGTGATTATGTTTTCAGAAATTTGCAATTTTTTTTATAAAATAGTGCGAATTTATTTTCATAACATTAAGATTCTGAAAAACGATAATATTTTCATAATAAATAACAATTTTTCACAAAATACACGTAAATAATAATACTATTTTTCAAAATAAATATTGAATTTATAAACATACTGTAATAATATTATTCACAACTAATTGATCGATAAATTTTACTAAAAAAATCCACCAGTTAAAAGTCACAATTTACAAATTTTCATTAACTCACATAATTAATGGACGACCCCTTTCTCACTTGTCCCATAATTTATGAACTGTCCTTAGCGCGCGTTGCCAGCGTCCTCTACGTTCATCGATCACTTATATCGATATATTCGCTTAAACTTTAAGCATTAAACAGCTAACTTCCACGTATTACAACGGCAAAATTTCAAATTTTTATTTAAAAATACTCCGAATATCGAATTAAAGGTGTTCTTACGATGTTTTTCTTAGATTTTTTTAATTAAATTGTAAAAAAATACGTCAAACGGATCGATCCTCATCAATATCGATTCCAGTATCGATACCGTTAAAGCAGAACGTTCCTTGTCGCCAGACACCAGCACCGGGCGTTCTATGTCATAATTTTGCGAATTAATTTTCATTTCTAGCTGAATTTCAGGTAATTATTGTGAAATATTTGGCGTAGTAAATTCCTTAGCGACTACGGAACTTACTACGATTTCACGCGTGAGTGCGAGCGAATTTATTGACGTCAAACGGAGCGATAAATGCATGATCTAACCTCAAAAACTATGTTGATACTGCGATGTGTTTTGTTTACATTTTCAGTTCTTGAATAAATAACTAACCAACAAGGATTTGTTTTCGGGGATTGAAATGTCTTTCGACGCCGTAAAATGCGAGAGAAACTGAAGATAACGAGTCGGTTGTCAACGATTTAAGCCTTCTCCGAGATACTCTACGAATACTTGGAATGGAAGTTCATACTTCTAACGAGTATGGTTAGTTAGTTTGTTTTGTTCAGGCTAGCTTGGTTTAATTTTATCAGAAACGAATGTGGTCAGTTTGTTTATTGGGTCAGAAATGCGATCTATGCCGTCTATGGCGTACAGTAAATTGCTTAGTTTGTTATATTTACTCAAAAATGCAGTCATACGTACGGATTAGGTTATAGTTTCTTAATTTTCCCAGAAATGAATGTTGTCTAAAGAATGTGTGGTTAGTTTTCTAATCATGTAGTTAGTTTGTATTGTCAAAAATGCAGTCTTTCAATACAAATGTCTATTTAATAGGATTAGTTTGATAATTTTGTCAGAATTGCATGTCTAAAAAATATAGTTTGTTTATTTTGCCCAGAATTCAGTACATATAAGGGATAGGTTGAGTCACGGACACAATGTGGACAGGGAGGGGGTATGACCAACTCCGACGTCCACTCGAAAAAAAAAAAATGCCAAATAAAATCAGTTCCCGAAATAAAAGGGAAATTGAGCGCAATATCGCATAGGTGGGTTATAAATTGCAAAAGTCAGTTAACCCCTGTACCCCAGTCCTGGAAAACCTGGAGAAGTCAGAGAACTTAAAAGCTCAATCAGGGTCCATTCGCAACTTTTCCCAGTACAAATTTGCAAAGTTTTCATTTTTATCGAGCGTAAACTCACAAAATTTTCAACCATTTCCCTGGTTATCTTTACAAATTTTTCCACTTTTTCGCGTGGACAAATTTGCAGCATTTTCCACTTATTCCCCGAGTACAAATCGTCAACATTTTCAACTGTTTTCGATTACAGATCATAAAATTTTCATTAGTTTCCAATGAGAAATTTGCAAAATTTCCCACAGATTCTGAGGGCAAATTGGCAAAATTCTCATCCTTTTCAGAGTACAAAATTTGTATTCTCCGAGTACAAATTTGCAAAACTTTAAAAGTTTTATGAATACAATTTTTTTTAGGTTTCGGACGTCCGAATGGGGGGAAAGGGGCAGGATTGCCTGATTGCCAGGCAGGGGGTAGGGGTTAGTAGAATATTGGGCAAATTTTGAGGACGTCTTTTTTGACGTCTGGTTTGGTTATTTTGTCAGAAATGCATGCAGTCTAAAAAAATTACAACGTGATTTGCTAATTATGTCAGAAATTTGGTCAGTTTGTATTGTCAGAAATGCAGTCCAATGAACATGGTTAATTAGCTCGTCAATCTTGTCAGAATATGGTTAGTTTGTTTATTTGTTTGTTTGAATATTGTCATGCGTCGATTTTACAACATTGTGGATAACAATGGCTATGTAAATTTAGACATTGACTTTAGTCAGGGAAATTTGTTTTAAAACCTGGAAAAGTCAGGGAAGTGTGAAAATTAAATTTCTGTGGGTGAACCCTGTTCAACTACAAATACATTTAAAAAAAAAAGTTGAAATTTCGTATTCTGCATTTGAAATAAGATTAGGGATTGATTAATAATTTTTGCCTTAATGTTGTGCCATGTTCATTCGGCGTTTCGAACTTTTTCAGTTTTTGTGACGTGAAATTTCTGAAAATCTTTACATTTTAGGTGGCTGTGTCTTGGAGTCACACGAGGACGATAGTCTCATAATAATTGAAGCGGTCCAACCACGCTCGCCCCTTGTGACCTCTGACCACGAGCTGAAACCTGAAGAAGCCATTGTGACCATGAACGGCTCTCAGTTTTATTTGTAAGTTGCATCCAGTGATTAAATACGTGGAGTTTAGTTTATAAACTCGAATCTTTGTGAGTAGATTGCAACTTAAGTACCTTGATGCAACATGTCCTTAATCTCCCCTATTTAACGATTATATTAAAATAGTCGTAAAAACATTTTATTGGGGTAAGAAATAATTTGAAATTCGAAAGTTCGAATAGATTCTGAAAATTGATGAACGTAAAACTTTACAAAGCAATTGACCCTTTTACTAAACAGATCCTCTTGCGGATTTCTAAGGAACTAGCATATGACCTTTTAAAACGCTGTGGCCCCCAGCCCTGCACAGAACGGCACTTTCAGTGCAGAGATAAGTTGCACATGACATAGCCAGCATGCGCCATCTGCACATGAAAGCAATCGTTCATTCTACCTGCAGTACTAATTCGATTAGGCCTATTCTTCGGTGGAAAATACATTGTACTGACGTTATAAACCCTCGTTTATCCGTTAAAACTTAAAGAAAAAAAAGGAAGAATTTGGAGGAAATATTAAGGTAACTTATGCAAAAACAAAGGTCATATATTTAGAAACATGCGTTAATAATGAAAAGATAACTTTCATGTGCAGATGGCGCATGCTGGCTATTGGCGAATTTCACTTGTTCAAAAAAAGGTACACTCTGAGCACCCGAGTGTACACTTGGGTACTTCCGGAGTACCCTGGAGTACACTCGAAGTGCCCAAGTGTACACTCGGGTACTCTTTTTGGACAAGTGAAATTCGCCATAAGACACATCATGTGCAACTTACAGTATCTCTGCACTGAAAGCGCCGTTCTGTGCAGGGCTGGGGGCCACAAAAGTCATATGCTAGTTCCTTAAAAATCCGCAAGAGGATCTGTTTAGTAAAAGGGTCAATTTATGGCGAATTCGACTCACTCAAAAAGTGTAACCCACGTGCACCGGGTGCACGTCTCTGCACCCGTTCCACTTGGCTCGGAAATGGTGCATACTTCACTGAACTGGGTGCACCCTATGTTCCATCTTTGACTGGTTACACCCCGTACTCCGGGTGTGCACCGTCTCCACCATCAAGGAAGCTGGTGGATGCGGTGCATCCAACATGGCGGATTATAATTCGTCTGCTTTTCTCTAACGAGGAAGGAAAGTCGGCTCGATCGTACTGGCAGTTTGGCAACATTTTTATAAAATTTTTTGAAAAGCAAAGTGAATTTTGTGTAAATATTTTGTTAATAATTAATTAAGAAACGATGACACGATCAGTCAGTAGTTTTTCTACGCGACGTTTTAGGACCATGTCCCTTTATTTAAGCGCTAAATTTAACGATAAAACACAATACACAAATTAACATACAATTAAAATCAAATAAAACTTATTACAACAAATTCTAAAAATCAATTGTGAAGGTCAATTCCTGCATTGTTTTATTGCAAAGTGCTCACAAAATGTGTGTACGGAATTCGAAAAAAATCCAAAATTCGAAAAGATTCGAAAATTCGAAAAATATTTTTAAGAAAAGAGAACTACACGTGGAAGCCTAGTGCGTTTACGTGTGAAATAAATGGCGTGGCCAAAACCACAAAAATGCAAAGAACCTAATTAATTAACTAATGCATAGAACTATCATGCCAGAACTAATTCCTACCTCTTAGATTCCTGCTAGAATCTCATTTTAGCAACGAAATGGATCTGTGATCCACAACAGCAAGCTCTCCCATTCCGTGGACAAGGGAAAATAACGTCCTAGTGACGTCTCCTACACTAAAAAAGGGCGCGGCCCTAAGTGAGGTGAGCAAGACCCTTGCAATTGTGCAAGTTGTGCAAGTGGCGCACCCTGAAGTCCGAAGACGCAACCCTCCACGAAGGGCCAACCAGTCCGCCAAGCAACAAACCGAAGGTCAAAGAACGGAAACCGAAGCACCGGCGCAGATGAACCAATTAGAAGTACTACCAAATGGTGCACCGGCAGGACACCGGTGAAATCACCCCAGAAGAGCTCGTCCGCACATCCAGCGGTAGTCACTCACACACGCATGCATTTTTTTTGGTGGCACAATTACAATTCTTACTGCTTCGCACACGAAGATTTAAATTTACCGCCTCCACTTAGGAAGGATGCGCACGCACCAGGAGATCACCAACTGCAGGAGATCCTTAATGATAATTTATAATTATAACCTAAATTTATTTCGTATTTTTATAATTATTATATTTAATTTGCAGGAGATTCTTAATGTTAAGTTGTAATTGTAACTAAAATTTATTTCGTTTTTTATTAGAGTGTATAATATATTTAAATTTATTGCCTATAATTAAGAAGGATGTGCACTCACCAGAAATGACCAATTGTAGGCCAGTGACGTCAATTGCTAGGGTCTTGTTAACCTCACTTAGGTCGCCCCCTTTTTTAGTGTAGGAGACGTCACTAGGACGTTTTTTCCCCTTGTCCACGGGATGAGAGAGCTTGCTGGTGTGGATAAGAGATCCATTTCTTTGCTAAAATAAGATTCTAGCAGGAATCTAAGCGGTAGGAATTAGTTCTGGCATGATAGTTCTATGCATTAGTTAATTAATTAGGTTCTTTGCATTTTCTTGCCCCATAACTTCATGTGGTTTTGGCCACGCCATTTATTTCACACGTGGACGCACTAGGTTTCCACGTGAAGTTCTCTTCTCTTAAAAATATTTTTCGAATTTTTTTCGAATTTTCGAATCTTTTCGAATTTTGGAATTTTGTCGAATTCCGGGCACACATTTTGTGAGCACTTTGTAATAATACAATGCAGGAATTGACCTTCACAATTAATTTTTAGAATTTGTTGTAATAAGTTTTATTTGATTTTAATTGTATGTTAATTTGTGTTGTGATGACCCTGACGGCGCTTTTTGCATGATTAGGACATTTTTCTGCATGACTGGAGAAAGCATGCATACCCCTTTTGGTCATAGGTCATGACCCTCTACATTTCTACCGCCAGGGGGGTCCCCAGGCAGGGGACCCAAGGTTACCTGGGAAAGACTCCTGGGACAAGACGCCAGTTGGGATCTCGACTTCGATCCTGTCAGACTCCTAGTCTTTTGAGTGACTCTCTTGCTTTCCAAACCGTTGTTTTACCTTCTTTTTCTCGACTTGATATTTACTGTGGGGAAGTGGCCCCTTTCGTTTTTTGTGTAACGCAGTTGATTTTCTCGGGCTGTCGAAGCCGTTTTGTGCCACGCGCCACCACCTTTTTTTGACGTTTTTCTCGTTCGTTATTGAAGCCGTTTTGTGCCACGCGCCACCAAATTTTTCTTTGGGTCTCTCTTTTTTGGCTGTCGAAGCCCTGTTTGTACTCTCGTTTAATCGGACTGATTAAATTGTTTTCGTTCGTTTCCTGCATCTCGACGTGTCGTCTCCTTCCTTGGAACATTACATGGTGGAGATACCGGGGAATTCGTGCGCCTAGTCCCACAAGAATTGTCACTCCCGCCTCGGTTCGTCCGTTTCTTGTTTAGGTGACATGGCTGAAGGGAACCTCGCCGTCTCCTACGAGCTCTGCTCCCGAACTATTACTAAAGCGCCAGTGACGTCGGATAATGCCACCTCCTGAGCCATCCCTGAGGCGTCCCGAGGGACGCCGTAAGATCAATGACCTTAGAACTATGTTTAATAACCTCGATACCTACTTAGGTTCACATCCAGACGACCCCGATAACGCGGAGATCATCCGTTCGGCTAAACGCCTTTCGACACATTGGTGCCAGAACGTGCACGAAGGGACGATGCCCTTGTATGACTGCAACACCTCTGGAGCCGCCTGGTCCTCTCTTGAATCAGTACACACGACCACTCCTGCCACCGTCGTCGACATGGAGATACACCACGATCCGGACACCACTGCATACCTGCCCGTCCCTACCACCTACCTCTCTCTCCCCACTAGCCTGCACCCTGTTAACCCCACCTGGACTTCTTTCCAGTTTCCCATCCCCTCGAACCCAATGTCGCAACCTTGCCCCCCGAACACCCTGGATCCCTCAGTCCCTTCTCTATATCCGACTCGACTGTAACATTCATCTCTGCCTACCCTTAACCCCCTACCCACCTCCGGGCCGTACGCCCCCCCTCGCTTCCTCCAAACCTCACTCGACTGCAACATGCTATCCCTCTCCCGGCCCCAGGACAACCGTTCCCCCCACTGTTCCCCACTTCCTCCCAACCGAATGTTTCTCGATCCTTCGGAGCCCCCATCTCCAATCGGGCTCCGCCCATACGCACTGCCGGCGCACCACCCCCCTGCGTCCACCCTGCCTCCAGGGGGCCCACGTAGGCCCACCTTGTGGATATACCCCGATACAGTCTTTTCAGCCCTTCCTTGGTCACGCCAGTATACTCAACCCATAGACAACTTGCCGTACTTCGATGGTTCTTCCGACGTTTCCTTCTTCTTGGCCAATTTCTTCGGTATTGCGGATGCACTGGGTTTCTCGGATGAAGAACGTAGTATCCAGCTACGGAGCCACCTTTCAAAGTCCGCATTCACCTGGTTCCGTAACCTGCCCGACGCTACGAGGTTGGCCCCTTGGTGGGTCCTTAAGGAGGAACTGCAACGCACCTTTGGTAAACCTTATTCCTCTAGTCAGCTCTGGTCAGAGCTCTAAGCCCGTCGACAGCAACCAGATGAAAGCGTACATTCGTACCTTATCGACATCGAAGACATGTGTAGGCGCTTAGATCCCACAATGTCCGACACCGTTAAGCTGTCCTTATATATGAATGGCCTCCTTTTTGCTGCGCGTTGGGCCCTGTCCTCGAATCTACCTACTACGACTGCCGCTCTTTGGGCTAGGATCAACGATATGGAGGATTCCGTCCACATCTACCGCACTTCCGAACTCGCCAGATTTTCGGCGCCGCAAACCGTCGCCCTCAACTATCCTCCAGCCACGTTTGCCCCCCCAGCTCCAACCGCCGTTCCTCGTCCTAGGTGCCCTTTATCCGAGATTACCTGCTCTGGTTGTGGCCAGAAGGGTCACTACCAGGCCATGTGTAAGACTTACCCCCCTGGCACCCCCAGAGCCGTGCCCGTTGCCCCTTCCCTCACCGCCACCCTTCCCCCCCGCTGCCGACTCCGCCGCTAGTCACACCAGCGCCTCCATCCTTTCACTCCCACCCTTCAGCCCTCCGCCAGACTTTCTGTCCCTTCCAGTCCTCACCTCTCTTCCCTCAAGTAATCTCGCTACTACACTTACGAACGTGGCCTTGGTTTCCTCGGGCCCTACATACCAGTTTTTGGGGTCGGCATTATGCCTCATCAATATTCGCCTGTGCATAAACAAGATCCCTTGCCTAGCAAAGTTAGATACAGGTTCGGAAGATACGCTGATCTCTCTCGATGTTTTCAAACATCTGGATCTCACTCTGCGCTCTCTCACTGATCGACAAATTATGATGGTCAGCGCCTGTGGGGGTAAAATTCCCTGTCATGGTTTTTGCGTCGCCCCCTGTCTATCTTGGGGCATGCCGTTAACTTTACTTGTCGTGTCGTCGACCTTCCGGGCCAGCTGATCCTCCTTGGACGCGACTTCTACTTCCGGAATGGTATGGTCCTGAATAGTGAAGACCTAACCCTCTACTGTGGTCATGACCCCTCCATGAGATTCCTTATCCACTTCCTTCCAGAAGGAGGAGTTCAAGAAGGCAGAGTCGAATTGCCTCTTGTTTCCATCCTGGTCCAGGATGAAGCCTTCAAACGTCTGGAACATGAAGATGATCCCACCAACCTCGCATGTTCTGTACTCTCGACACCCTCCGTCTCCTTTAAGGTTTCTTCCGCTCCCCTGTCCTTGGCCACCCCAGTCCTCTTGCCTCCTTGCTCTCGCACCCATGTCCAATGTGTCGTACCTAAGTCCCTCTCCCCGGGCGAAGTATACGTGGTTAGTCCTTCAGCTTTCCAACCTGTTGATTTTCAACCAGGGTATGGCATATTCCTCGCCGACGGCAACCCCTTGCAAACCGTGGAACTTGCTAACTTCTTCACCGCGCCGATAACTCTGCGACAAGGGCGTACCGTGGCTTTCGCCTCGACTTGTGCCCCTGATACAGATGTCATCCCTATCCAGCCATCGAATCTTATTCTCGACCCGCAGGGTTCCCTCGCCGAAGATGTACAGCAGCTCCTGGAAGCCTTACACGTTTCTCCTTCTCTAGAAGATCCTGAGCGTAAGTTACTGACCGAGCTCTCCAATTCCGAATTGCGTGCCGGAAAACTGCCCGCCCATCGTATTAATACGCAAGGCGCCCCCCGTATACGTTCCCCCTCGCCGGACCTCCCCTGCTATGCGCGCTATCGTCCGCCAGGAGCTTGACAAGATGCTCGCAGCAAACGTTATCCAACCTAGTGCGAGCCCTTACTCCAGCCCTGTAGTTATAGTTCGCAAGAAGGATGGTTCCTTTCGCTTCTGCATCGACTACCGTAGACTGAACTCCCAAACGAAGCCCGATTCTTATCCCATACCCCGAATAGACGACGCTTTCGATTTCCTTAATGGAGCCAAATGGTTTGCCACTCTAGACATGATGTCCGGATACTGGCAACTGCCTATGTCTGAGGAGGACTGCGAAAAGATTGCATTTTCCTGTGCCGATGGGCACTTCTAGTTTTTACGCATGCCCTTCGGCCTTTGCAATGCCCCGGCCTCTATGCAGCGTGCTTTGGATCATCTCCTACTTGGGCTCAAGTGGGATTGCTGCCTCGTCTACTTAGACGACATCATTATCTTCGCAGGCAACTTTCCCTAGTCCTTACTTAACCTGGAAAAGATATTCCTGCTTTTACTCGCTCACAACCTCCGCTTAAAACCATCGAAATGCTATTTTGCGTACCCCGAAATTCATTATCTTGGACACATCATCAGTAAGGACGGCGTCATGGTGGACCCAGAGAAGATCAAGGCAATTCGAGACCTGCCCATCCCCAAGGACGTTAGGGCAGTCCGCAGTTTCCTTGGCATGGCCGGATACTATCGACGTTTCGTGAAAGGTTTCTCTTCTGTTGCCACACCCCTCTCGAATCTCACCAGTCCAAAGGTGTCTCTTGAATGGTCTCCAAGCTGCCAACTCGCCTTCGACGCCCTCAAGGATGCCCTGTGTACGGCTCCCATTCTCGCAACTTATGATCCCTCTTAGCCCTTATACTTGTATACAGATGCTTATACAATAGGGCTCGGAGCCGTACTCCAAGGCCCCCCCAACGATCAACGGATCTTAGTGTACGCCTCTCGGACTGTCTCGGACACCAAGTCCCGATATACGATCACCGAACTGGAAGCCCTGGCTATCGTTTGGGCTACCGAGAAGTTTCGGCACTACCTCTTGGGAACCCCCTTTACTATCATCACTGACCACCACGCGCTCTGTTATTTGAAACAGCTTAAGGAACCGTCCTCTCGCCTTGGAAGGTGGGTCGCCAAACTAGAAGAATTTGAATACCAGGTGCGGTGTAAGGAAGGCAAACTGCATACGAACGTGGACTGCCTCAGTCGATATCTTTTACCCTCTTTGGAACCCCTCGACGACGTCGACGATTGTCTTTTCCTCCTTCAATCTGAGTATGACTTGAAGACTGAACAGTCTCACGATCCAGAGTTACAACAGATCCTTTCTTCGCCTATTGCGTCTCTACCCCCCAAGGGGTATATTGTCTTGTCAGGTGTCCTTTACTTTTACATCCCTGGGGACCCCCCTCGTCTGCTCCTCGTCGTTCCCCATCACTTGCGTACTTCAGTGCTACAAGCCTGCCACGATCACCCCCTGGCCAGCCATTTCGGCACTGCCAAAACCACCTCTCTTCTGTCCTCCTCGTATTTCTGGAAAGGTTGGCGACGCGACGTCGCTCGTTACGTCTCCAAGTGCCACACCTGTCAGATGGTTAAAGTCCCCCACCAGCCCGCTGCGGGTCAGTTAGAACCCATCATAACCTCGACTCCCGCTTCCCACTGGGGCTTCGACTTTATAGGCCCCTTGCCTTCTTCCCTCGGTGGTGTCACCTCAGTAGTCCTCGCCGTTGATTACGCAACCCGTTTTTGCATAGCCTCCCCCTGTAAGTGACAAACAGCGTCCTCCCTCATCAATTTTTTCACGAAGCTATTCCTCCGCTTCGGCACCACTCGAGAATTGACTTCTGACCAGGGCACTCCCCAGACCAGTGCAGTCTTCCGTGATTTCTGCCTATCTCAAGGCATCAAACATCGTACGAGTACGCCCTACCACTAGCAAGCAGACGGCCTCGCGGAACGCAGTATACAGACCCTAGTAGGCGTCCTGCGACGTTTTATGAACCCCACTAAACCCGGCAAGGATTGGGCCACGCACTTGGAGGCCGCCACTGCTGCATGCAACTTTTCCACCCATGCGTCTCTGAAGAATTCCCCATTTCGGCTAATGCACGCTTTACCCCCAGGCACCCCCTGGATAACCTACTCCCTACCCCTACCATCCCCTCCTTATCCGATTCCTTGACCACCCTGAGGAAGATTGCTGCTATGCACCTAGCCAGAGCTCAGAGTACCCAGAAGGCTTACTATGATGCCCAACATCCCCCAGCCGCCCTAAAACCCCTAGACTAAGTTCTGGTGTGTAACCTGGCGCCCGCGAAGTTCGGTGCTGGAAAATTTCGCCCACCATACCACGGACCTTACCAAGTCGTAGCTCAGTCCAGCGCATCAAACTTCATTGTTCAAGATACACGACGTCATCCCCCCACACTCACCATCTACCATGCATCCCTCCTCAAGCGCTACGTGGTCCCCCTTTCCCCCTTCCCGCGGCCTAGCCCCCTAAACGGCCTACGGCTGCTTGCTTTACCTCATCGCTAAGACGACTTTCAACTCCCTTCCGCGCGGCCTATTGCAAATACGCCAAGCGACAGCCCTCCTCCATCGGTATCCCCATCCACATATCGCTGGTTCGGCGTGCCATACCTCGTCCTCCTTATGCTAAAGCGCCGTTTTCTACGCCGACCCGCACTAGGGGTCGCGCTCGCGTTTCCGGAATTGCGTCGTCATTACCACTTACGCCTTGCAGATCACGCACATGCCTCTCACGCCGCTTTGCCTCTCCGTCCTCGTTGACAGCAAAGAACAAAGCAAAGATGGCTGAAGGAAATCCCGCGTATAGCGCTGGCTTCCCAGGATTATTCGTGGGGACTGTTGATATCGATGACAGGCAGCATCCCAGTCCCCCTGTTGGGCCTCCCTAGACTCCATCTCGACCCCGGGGAGCAAGTTCGTTGTCACTTGATTTACACCTTCCGCGATTGCCTGAGACTCATATGCCCCTCGGACTAAGCGCGACCACTTTGACTACCTTTCCAGCCCCCGAAGTTCGCTCTCTCGCTATGTATGACGCCCTGATGTTGACGACGGCTAGGAACTCAGGGAGCTCAGGTTCGTATCCCATACCGGAACCCAAGGAGGGTTTCTGCCCCGGCCGCGAGGCCTCCGTGCCCTCCTGCTCCTCCACTTCCGTCATAACGAACCTCCTCCGTGACCCAGCGTTCTCTTTTTCAGGCTTTTTGGTCCGGGCTTGTAATAGCCCTAACCCTCAGCTGGGTTCGTCGCCGTGGTTTATGCCACGCCACTTACTGTACTCCCCCATTGGGTCCCGTTCAGGCTTGTCTGGAGACGAAGACCTCCTCATCTGGTCCCCTTCTCAGCCCCCCATAACTGCCCCAAGGACCCCTGTCTGGCAACTAGTCGATTCTTGGTCCCCTGGGACACCTTCTCCCGCTCCTACCCTCCTGGCCCTACCCACTTCTCCCCATAGCCTTTTCTTGGCTTCCTCTCTTCCAACCCCCCATCTCTCCTCTTCCTTAGCCCCTCCTCCCCCTCCTCAACCGAGTCGTTCGGTCTCCAGGGCCCTGAGCCCCATCCCTGCTGCCCCCTGTATGGTTGACAGAGCCCTTAGCCCCATTCATTTGGAACATGGCGTCGTCATGACGAGCGATGCTCTAGCTACCCGGGTCATTTATCCAAGCCGTCCACCGGGAGTCCTCCGCGCCCTAGTCACCGAGGCCTGCGAACCCTTACGCAAGTACTATGCCAAAGCCGGCATCGAGGCTCCTCATGACTTCCTTAGACCCCTCTGTTATCCTCGGATCGAGGGTAGCGTGACTCGTGCTTTAAATTGTCTACGTTTTAGTTTCTCTTGCTCAAGGGGCAATGACAGGGAATAGAGAGCGCCTGCGGGTGCCCTACGTAAATTCCCCCCATTCTCCCCCTATTCCGGAGAAGGGAGTTAACCTTTTTTAGTGTTTTTGACCCCTTTTAGTTTGTGGGCACGTGTTTCATATTATTTCAAAGATTGTAATGATTTATATTCTGATCCTAATCTGTTTATGCTCATGACAATCGTTTATTTTGTTAGTCATTGTATTTGTTTCGATTAGGATCGTCTGCTCATGATTTCTTGGCTCATTCCTTGGTTAGGAACCTTTATGCCTCTTATCCTTAGTTAGGATGATCGCTTTGGTTTGTTATTACGGCGCTTTAGTGTGTGGCACTCGTGTGCCTTTCAGGTTTTTTATGCCTTTGTTAATTCCCATATGCGCGCTTTATGATTTGCCCCCTTTCATTGCTAGTCGATTGTGGTTAGGGTTATGAGCGCATCTCTGTGTGGTTGAGATTTTGCCATCGCGGGGCATTGTGGGTATTTTGTTTTATCGTGTTTTCTTTGGTTGAAGTGCCATATGCTGTTAAAAGCCCACAGCTCGATCAGCTGTTTTATAATCATTCATTCGAGCCGCTGTTGCCACGTTGGCAACAGCTGATATGTGTATTCTTTTCTCGATTGTTTTACAATTGATTTCATGATGGATTTTATCATGTTGTTGCGTTTTGATCAAGGGTTGCCGTGTTAACCGCACAATAAACTGAGTAACAAAAACCAAAAATAAAAGTATTTTCGAAGTGAATTTGTGGCTGCTTGTCCCATTTATCGCCTGATAGGCCTAAGCTTCTTCCACAGCGCACCTCTGTTACCAACACCCTCCCGGCCGAACGTCCGGGCACCTCAGGCGACGACCAAATGCCCACCTTGATGGAAATAGAGATTGCAGGTATGCCACCTGCTATGCGTCCTCCCCCTACCCCAGACCATGCCCATGAACCGGGTATGGCCAACGAGGATAATGCCAAGTCTGAGGATACCAAAGATGAACGTCCATCCTCTCCTAGGCCTTCGGCTATGCAAGGTCGAATCATGCATGGTGAGGGCCATACTACAAGGCCCCCGGCCCTACGATGGGCCTCTTGCCAGGCCAGCCAGCCCCAGGTCCTCCCTAGCTAGCTAATAACTTCCCCGGAACGGGTTCTGTGGCTACTCGCAAGAGAGCCACTTGCCGAGCCTATGCCCGCTGTCAACGTCGCGAAGAACAACGCAACCCTCCCGAACTGGGAAGACAATGCCCGCCGGGTATCTCACTCCCGCCGTTAAGGTCCGAATCACGGTTTGTATTTTCAGGCTTGTCATGTCCACCCCCACGCCCCTGCGTTCCCTTGCCTCGCCCCCCGACTCCTTCTGTTAACGTCGATTGTATTAAGGTCTTTCTACTGTTGTCTTCCTTTCCTTTCAGGTCGCAACGGAGTGCTCCCTCTTAAGTTGGGGGATGTGATGACCCTGACGGCGCTTTCTGCATGATTGGGACATTTTTCTGCATGACTGGAGAAAGCATGCATACTTTTTTGGTCATAGGTCATGACCCTCTACATTTCTACCGCCAGGGGGGTCCCCAGGCCAGGGACCCAAGGTTACCTGGGAAAGACTCCTTGGACAAGACGCCAGTTGGGATCTCGACTTCTATCCTGTCAGACTCCTAGTCTTTTGAGTGACTCTCTTGCTTTCCAAACCGTTGTTTTACCTTCTTTTTCTCGATTTGATATTTACCGTGGGGAAGTTGCCCCTTTCGTTTTTTGTGTAACGCAGTTAATTTTCTCGGGCTGTCAAAGCCGTTTTGTGCCACGCGCCACCACCTTTTTCTTTGGGTCTCTCTTTTTTGGCTGTTGAAGCTCCGTTTGTACTCTCGTTTAACCCTTTCCGTGTCGCTGACGTCGGACCGACGTCGACGACCTTGGCAACCGACGCAACACTACCAACGCAACACTACCAGTGCTCAGTTAAAAAATCGCCCCTCCGCTCGCAATTGGAATATCCCGCCGATTCTGGTGTCAT
>JAQGBX010001452.1:0-24835 GCA_034698745.1 Megaphyllum sjaelandicum | reverse complement strand
TTAAATTGAATGATGATCCCCTCTGCCACATGGTACTATGTACTGACTGCAGAGTAAAGAATAGAATAGAATAGAAGACGTGCATGTCACTTATTGGGTCATTCAAAAAGGGCGTGCATGTGACTTAGGGGGTCATTCAAAAAGGATGTGCTTTTGGTATAGGGGTTATTCATAAAGGCCGTGGGTGTGACTTAGGGGCTCGTTTAAAAAAGGCGTGGGTGTGACTTATTGGGTCATTCAAAAAAAGACGTTTGTGTGACTTAGGGGTCATTCAAAAAAAAGCGTTTGTTTGCTTTAGGGTAATTCAAAAAGGAACTGCATGTGACCTAAGGGGTCATTCAAAAAGGTCTTTTCTGTGTGATTTAGAGGTCGTTCAAAAAGGTCGTGCATGTGGCTTAGCGTTCGTTTACAAATGACGTGCGTGTGCATGGTTTAGGGGCCATTCAAAAAAGACGTGCGTGTGACTTAGGGGGTCATTCAAAAAAGGATGTGCATTTGGTATAGGGGTTATTCATAAATGCCGTCGGTTTGACTTAGGAGATCGTTTAAAAAGGACGTGGGTGTGACTTATTGGGTCATTCAAAAAGGAAGTTTGTTTGACTTAGGGGTAATTCAAAAAGGAACTGCATGTGACCTAAGGGGTCATTCAAAAAGGATGTTTGTGTGACTTAAAAGTAATTCAAAAAGAACGCTATTACCTAGGTTAATTGTTATGATTTCGTTAATTTTCCACAGGAAACGTTGGGCTTTACCGACGAATCGATCGGTATACAGTGAGTTTTTTAAGTTCAGTCCGGGCAAAGCCAAGCCTTCCCGCTAGTATTTATATATTATTACATGTTATTATATATAGCAGAATTTACTAATGAAATTTTGAAAATCAGAATTCATATTGCGTTTGCTTTGATAATTTGGTTTAGATTTAGATAGGAGGGACAGTCATGGCCGATTTTTATTATAGGAACTATCTCAGCATTCGCCCAGATGAATTGTGGGAAACCATGAAAAACCACAATCAAAGATAGCCAACTGGGAATCGAACCCGGGTCTACCGAATGCAAAACGAGGATGCTAACCTCTAAGCCGCCT
Organism: Megaphyllum sjaelandicum; assembly: GCA_034698745.1. Lineage (NCBI taxonomy): Eukaryota > Metazoa > Arthropoda > Diplopoda > Julida > Julidae > Megaphyllum > Megaphyllum sjaelandicum. Next base: position 23,746 of record JAQGBX010001452.1, on the reverse strand, counting down.
TGCTCGGTAAGGCGTTTTCAAAACTCTGGCATTCTCGTGGATACCCAATTCAAAAAGCGCAAGCCCAAATCAGATACAGTAAAACCATCTAAGAAGACCACCAAAAAAAATATGCTATGTTGGTCACTGTACATAGGTAGTCACTATACAAAGAATGCCTGAATTATATTAATGTACATGTACACTGCACTTATACATGTAGACTGTAAACGTACATGTAGTAAATAAACACAAAACCAAAAAGTACAGAATCATCATGTCCAAGGTTTGAAGCAAGATGTAACGTGACTCATTCGTAATCCGGCCAATTTTTAAAGTACATGTACATTGGCAATGAAAAAATTGCCAAAAAAAAAAAGATAACACGCGCTGGTCACTGGTCACTATACACAGAATTTTAATGAAGGAAATGTACCCTAAAAAAACAATAGGCTAAAAATCGACTAACATTTAACAGGTACCACTTCACCAGGTTTTACCATACCTGAAACTGAGGGTAATGGGCAAACTGAAAATGAAGCGGCCAAAACAACCGAATTTCTTTAATTTCCATAAACAATTGTAAGAATTGCACCGATTGTAGAGGTACGGTCATGGCCAATTTAATATAAAAGAACTATCTCAGCATTCGCTTAGAGGAATTGTGGGAAACCATGAAAAACCACAATCGAAGATAGTCGACTCGGAAAACATGGAGAATTTTAATAATCTGTTCTCGAAAATTAAACGTGGAACATTTTCCCCTTTTGAACTTGGAATACGTGAAAAACTTTGCGATTTTGTCCTCGTAAACATGGAAAATTTACAATTTTTTCCTCAGAAAACGTGGAGAATTTTAATAATTTGTACACTCGGAAATCGTGGAAAATTTACAATTTTGTCACTCTGTCTCAGAAAACGTGGAAAATTTTAATAATTTGTACTCGGAAAAAGTGGAGAATTTTTCAAATTTGTCCTCAGAAACTGCTGCAAATTTTTACTGAGAAAATGTAAAATGATGTTTCCAAACAAGCCCTGCATATATACATTGAATTTCCCTGACTTTTTTTAAAAAAAAGGTGATTCTTCCCTGACTTCTCCAGACATTTTCAAGTTCTTTAACTTTTCCAGGTCTGGGGGGACCCAAACCCTGTTTATATTGAAGGGAACTTTTTTAAGCTTATTTTGGTTTGTTGATTCGACAAGAACCAGCAAATGTTAAGTGTACTCAGGCGAAGGTTTTTACGAACGATTTTGCGCTATATTCATGGCTGCCAAAGTATGATGCCTAAAAGCTCTGTCTGAGTACCCCGATTGTTAAACGCTATTGCTAAACGAGCCATTATTATTAGTCGCTTAATGGAGTACTTAAGTCATTAACATAATGAATTGCGCTACCGAATGATGAGCGATTAAAACCGGTAAAATTAGGGAAAAATCAAAACGATTCAGGATTATCCCGGTTTAGTGTCCATGAGTATTTTTCGAAGATAGTTTTATGCATAAAAATCAATATTTTCAGTAATTTCTTACTACAAAAGTAAATTCACATTTGATTTAATCATGTTACACTTTGAGCCTAAAACTGTCTGGTAGATAGTGTATTTTATACTGTATATTATGTGACATTTTTCAAATATTATTAGAAACAAAAAGTACAAAAATACATGATTATACATATCATGTATTCATATACATATGAAATATACTTTTTTAATTATTTTTTCATTATTGCATGTTATCAAATATACTAACATTTATTAATGCAATTTTAAAAATCAGAATTCATATTGCATGATGCTGTATTACTGAAAAACTCATTTTTTAAATTTGGTTTAGTTTTAGATAGGAGAGATGGTCATGGCCAATTTAATATAGTAACTATCTCCGCATTCGCCTGGAGGAATTGTGGGAAACCATGAAAAACCACAATCCAGGATAGCCGACCCGGGAATCGAACCCAGGTCTACCGACTGCAAGACGAGGATGCTAACCTCTAAGCCGCCATGCTCGATAAGTCCTTTTCAAAGCCCTGGCATTCTCGTGGATACCTGATCCAAAAAGCTCAAGCTCAAATCAGATATAGTAAAACCTGTTAAGAGTGAAAACTAAAAAAATTATGCTATGTTGGTCACTGTGCATAGGTGGTCACTATACAAAGAATGCCTGCATTAAATTAAAACGTGAAAGTCTAAACAATAAAGCCTTCAAACTTTTTTACGAAAACAGTATAGAGTGACCACTAAAATAAATCCAATATTGGTCACTGTACACGGGTGGTCACTATACAAAGAATGCCTGAATTAAATTTATGAACATGTACACTGCACTTATACATGTAGACTGTAAAACATGTAGTAAAAAAACACAAAACCAAAAAGTACAGAATCATCATGTCAAAGGTTTGAAGCAAGATGTAACGTGACTCATCCGTAATCCGGCCAATTTTTAAGGTACATTGGCAATGTAAAAATTGACAAAAAAGATAACACACACACTGGTCACTGGTCACTATACAGAGAATTTTTATGAATAATAATGAAGGAAATGTACCCTAGAAAAAACAATACGCTAAAAAGGGGCTAACATAAACCTTCCCAAGCTGGACCCTATCAGCTTCAGGAGGATTTACACCACCCTGGTTCGCCCGGGTTGGAATTTGCCAGCTCTGCCTGGAACCCATGGCTGCAGAAGGACAAGATTCGTTTGGAGAGTGTTCAATGGCTTGCCACACGTCGGTTGACTCGACTGGGCCAACTCCCATACGACGACAGGCTAAAATGCTTGCAGTTGACAACGCTGACTGACCGTAGGACGAGAGGAATGCTGATCGATGCCTTCAAATTCATGACAGGGCATATGGATGTCAACTGCCACGACTTCTTCACTCTTCGGTCAGGTGTCACCAGGGGCCACGAGCTAGCGTTGTTTAAGCCAGCAGCTCGACTTGACCTGCGGAAGTTCTTTTTCTGTCACTATGTGGTTGATTCATGGAACAGTATGACTGGGAGGTTGATCTCGAACTGTGGCAGTGTTAACGCTTTCAAAAATAGGATCGACAAAGTGATGTTCCCCGTTTAGTGTCTACCTTGTGTTTTTCCTTGGTGTCTTAAATTCTCTTAATTCTTTGATGGCAACAAGCTATCGTAGCTTTGCTGTAATTGTTATATTATTATTATTAAACTGGTGGTCACCATTGAAAGGTGGCCACTTTTTTAGGTTTTACCGTACCTGAAACTGAGGGTTCTGGGAATTTCTACTTATTACTACTTATTATACTTACTGCTTAGAAAGAAAGCTCAACTAAAGAAACAATTATAAGAATTGTAACAATTGTAGGGGGACAGTCATGGCCGATTTAATGTAGGAACTATCTGAGCATTGGCCTCAAAGGATTGTGGGAAACCATGAAAAACCACAGTCGAGGATAGCCGACACGGGATTCGAACCCGGGTCTACCGAATGCAAGACGAGGATGCTAACCTCTAAGCCATCTTGTTCAGTGCATGATTAACATCGGAAAATGTAGAAAGTTTTGCAAATTTAGACTTGGAAAACGTGGAAAATTTTGCAATTTTTCTCTCGGAAAACATGGAGAATTTTAATAATTTTGTCGCGGAGAACGTAGAACATTTTCCCCTCTTGTCCTTGGAATACGTGAAAAACTTTGCGATTTTGTTCTCAGAAAACGTGGAAAATTCGCAATTTTGTCCTCAGATAACATGGTAATTTGTACTCGGAAAACGTGGAAAATTTGAAAATTTGTCCTCGGAAAACGTGGAAAATTTTGCAAATTTGTCCTGGGAAATCGCGAAGAATTTTAATAATTTGTACTCGGAGAACGTGGAAAATTTTGCAAATTTTTTCTCGACAGAAAACGTGGAACATTTTTCCCGTTTGTCCAATTGGAAAACGTGAAAAACCTTGCGATTTTGTCCTCGGAAAACGTGAAAAATTTACAAATTTATCATCAGAAAACGAGGAGAATTTCAATAATCTGTATTCGAAAAACGTTGAAAATTTGCAAATTGTTCTTGGAAAACATGGAGAATTTTAATAATCTGTTCTCGAAAATTAAACGTGGAACATTTTCCCCTTTTGTCCTTGAAATACGTGAAAAACTTTGCAATTTTGTCCTCGGAAAACATGGAAAATTTACAATTTTGTCCTCAGAAAACGTGGAGAATTTTAATAATTTGTACACTCGGAAATCGTGGAAAATTTACAATTTTGTCTCCAGAAAACGTGGAGAATTTTATTAATTTGTATACTCGGAAAACGTGGAGAATTTTTCAAATTGTTCTCGGAAAACGTGCAATTTTTCAAATGTTTCCTCAGAAACTGTTGCAATTTTTTCAAATTTTTACTGAGAAAATGTAAAAATGTTTCCAAATGGGCCCTGCATGACTATACATTGAATTTCCCTGACGTTTTTAAAAATGTTCATTCTTCCCTGACTTCTCCAGACATCTTCAAGTTACTTGACTTTTCCAGGTCTGGGGAAATTCAAACTCTGTTTACTGAAGGGAACTTTGTTAAATTTAATTTGGTTGATTTCACGACTGCATGCTAAAGTAAGATCACCTGAGTAAGATGCCTAAAAGCTCTGTCTGAGTACCCCGATTGTTAACGAGCCATTATTATTTGTCACTTAATGGAGTATTTATGTCATTAATATAATGAATTGCGCTACCGAATGATGGGCGATTAAAACCGGTAAAATTGGGGAAAAATCAAAACGATTCAGTATTATTCAGATTTAGTGTCTATGAGAATTTTTCGAAGATAGTTTTTGGTATAAAATTAGATATTTTTAGTAATTTCTTACTACGAAGGTAAATTCACATTCGATTGTATCATATATATGTTACGTTTTGAGCTTAAACGGTCTGGTATAGATTGTGTATTTTTATACAAGGTTTCCCCAGACCTGGAAAACCTGGATAAGTCAGCTAGGGAAGAATATAGTTTATTTAGAAAAAGTCAGGGAAATTCAACGCAGTCACGGCGATTCAGGGCCCATTTTCCGAGTAGAAATGTGCGAAAAATTTCCACATTTTCGGAGTACAGATTTGCAAAATTTTCCACGTTTTCCACATTTTCCACCTTTATTAAGTACAAATTTGCAAAATTTTCCACCTTTTCTGAGTACAAATTTGCAAAATTTTCTACCTTTTCTGAGTAAAAATTTGCGAAATTTATTACGTTTTCTGAGGACAAATGGCCAGTATTTTCCGAATTCAAAATTTTACCATTTTCAAATTGTCGTTGCAGTAGTAAATTTAAAAAAAAATATATATATATATATATATTTATAAACTTTATAAAATTATTTATATATTTCAAAAATTTACATTTGACAAATTTACAATTGACATTTTCCAAAATTGATTCCAGTTTCAATTTTGGAAAATGTCCATTTTTCACGTTGTTATTGTTCAAGGAATTTTTTTTTAATCCTGGAATAGTCATGGAAGTTGAAAATGAAATTTCTAGGGGAACCCTGCATGTTATGGTATTTTGTTAGGAGAGCCACATGTGGCTCCGGAGCCACGGGTTGCCGACCCTTTTTTAAAAAAAAAAGGTTTCCCCAGAAATTTAATTTTCAACTTGGATGACTTCTCCAGGTTTTAAAAAATTTCTCTTACCATTGATTATGACAAAAACTGACATATATTATGTATACATTATTACATATTATTCTATATACCAAAATTTATTAATGAAATTTTGGAAATCAGAATTCCAATTGCATGATCTATGTTAATTTTGTTCCATTTGGTTTAGTTTTAGATAGGAGAGACGGTCATGGCCGATTTAATATAGGAATCCCTGAATTAAATTAAATAAGTTTTGTTTATTTATTTATTTTTTTAAAACCTCAGAAATAATAAATAAAATTCCCAAACAGCATCTTAATTCTCATGAAAATTTTTTGCATCAATTCTTTCCAAGTTTAATTAAACAAGTTTTATAAAATATATGTAAAACATGATTAAATATAAAAATTACAGTAAAACCTGTTAAGAATGACCACCAAAAAAATGCCATTTTAGTCACTGCATGCAGTTGCAAGGTCACTATACAAAGAGTGCCTGAATTAAATTAATGAACATGTACACTGCACTTATATACATGTAGACTGTAAAACATGTAGTAAAAAAACACAATATTTTCCGAATACAGTGAAACCTGTTAAAAGTGACCACAAAAATGCTTTGTTGGTCACTGTACACAGGTGGTCACTATACAAAGTAGACTATACATATAGACACTATACATGTAGACTGTAAAGGCGCGTACACACCAACGCAACATTGTTGCAAAACAAAGTTTTGCAACAATGTTTCATGAAAATGTGGCGCATAAAAATGTTTTGCAACATTTTGGCTCAGCATTTCTTGCTCCAAAATGTTGCAAAACATTTTTTGTACTCGCCTCATCCACAATCGAAACCACAATCGAAGATATCCGACACGGGAACCGAACCCGGGTCTACCGAATGCAAGACGAGGATGCTAACCTCTAAGCCGCTTTGCTCGGTAAGGCATTACCAAAGCCCTGGCATTCTCGTGGATTCCTGATCCAAAAAGTGCAAGCTCAAATCAGATAGAGTAAAACCTGTTAAGAGTGACCAACAACAAAAAATGCTATGTTGGTCTCTGTAAACAGGGGGTCACTATACATTGTACAAAGAATGCCTGAATTAAATTAATGAATATGTTCACTGCACTTATACATGTAGACTGTAATACATGTAGCAAAAAAAACCAATATTTTCGGTATACAGTAAAACCTGTTAAGAGTGATCACCAAAAAAATATGCAGTGTTGGTCACTGTACACAGGTGGACACTATACAAAGAATGCCTGAATTAAATTTAAAACGTGAAAGTCTAAACAATAAAGCCTTCAAACTTTTCCATGAAAACAGTAAAAACCTGTTACGAGTGACCACCAAAAAAAATATGCTATGTTGGTCACTGTACATAGGTGGTCACTATACAAAGAATGCCTACATTAAATTAATGAACATGTACACTGCACTTTTGCATGTAGACTGTAAAACACGTAGTAAAAAAAAACACAAAACCAAAAAAGTACTGAATGATCATGTCCAAGGGTTAAAGCAAGATGTAACGTGACTCATCCGTAATCTGGCCAATTTTTAAGGTACATGTACATTGGCGATGTAAAAATTGCAAAAAAAATGGATAACACACGCTGGTCACTGGTCACTATACAGAGAATTGTTATGAAGAAAATGTACCCTAGAAAAAACAATACGCTAAAAAGAGGCTAACATATTAACAGGTGGCCACCATTCAAAGATGGCCACTTTTCCAGGTTTTACCGTACATTAAACTGAGGGTACTGGAAAATACTACTTACTGCTTGCAAAGAAAGCAGAACTACTAATGGAAACGTAAGAAGTGCACCGATTGTAGAGGGGCAGTCATGGCCAATTTAATATAGGAACTATCTCAGCATTCGCCTAAAGGAATTGAGGGAAACCTTGAAAACCACAATCGAAGATAGCCGACACGGGAATCGAACCCGGGTCTACCAAATGCAAGACGAGGATGCTAACCTCTAAGCCACCTAGCTCGGTATCAAAGGGAAAACGCAGAACAGTTAAACCTGTTAAAAGTGACCATAAAAAAACATGCTATATGTTGGTCCCTGTACACAGGTGGTCGCTATACAAAGAATGTCTGATTTAAATAAAAGTAAACATGCACACTTTATTTGTACATGTATAGACACTAATGCATATTCAGTAAAACCTGTTAACAGTGACCACCACAAAAAATATGCAGAGTTGGTCACTGTCCTCCGGTGGTCACTATACAAAGAATGCCTGAATTAAATTAAAATAAGGAACTTGTAGACTGTAATACACGTAGTAAAAAACCACAAAACCAAAAAAGTACAAAATCATATCATGTCCAAGGGTTAAAGCAAGATGTAACTTGACTCATCCGTTATCTGGTCACCTTTTTAAGGTGCATGTACATTGGCAATGTAAAAAATGCATAAAAAGATAACACACGCTTGTCACTGGTCACTATGCAGAGAATTGTTATGAAGGAAATTTACCCTAGAAAAAACAATAGGCCACCATTCAAAGGTGGCCACTTTTCCAGGTTTTACCGTACCGGAAACTGAGGGTACTGGGCAAATTAAAAATGAAGTGGCTGAAACAATCAAACTAAAGATAGAGGAACTGCAGAAACCACAATTGTAAGAATTGTAGCTATTTATAGGGATTGTACCAATTGTAGGGAGACGGTCATGGCCGATTTAATATAGGAACTATCTTAGCATTTGCCTAAAGGGATTGTGGGAAACCATGAAAAACCACAACCGAAGATAGCCGACTCGGGAATCGAACCCGGGTCTACCGAATGCAAGACGAGGATGCTAACCTCTAAGCCATCTTGTTCGGTGCGTGATTAACAAAAATAATTGCAGAATTGTCCACGTTTTCCAAGTACAAATTTGCAAAACTTACTACATTTTCCGATGTTAGCCATGCACCGAACAAGATGGCCTAGAGGTTAGCATCCTCGTCTTGCATTCGGTAGATGCTGGGTTCGATGCCCGTGTCGGCTATCTTCCATTGTGGTTTTTCATGGTTTCCCACAATTCCCCTGGGAGAATGCTGAGGTAGTTCCTGTATTAAATAGGCCATGACCGTGTCCCTACAATTGGTACAATTCTTAATATTGTTTCTGTAGATGTGCTTTCTTTGTAAGTGATAAGTAGTAGTAAGTAGTTTCAGGTACTGTAAAACCTGGAAAAGTGGCCACCTTTGAATGGTGGCCACCTATTTATATGAGATCCCCTTTTTAGCGTATTGTTTTTTCTAGGGTACATTTCCTTCATAAAAATTCTCTGTATGGTGACCAGTGACCAGCGTGTGTTATCTTTTTTTTTTTGCAATTTATACATTGCAAATGTTCATGTACCTTAAAAATTGGCCGGATTACGGATGAGTCACGTTACATCTTGCTTTAACCCTTGGACATGATTCTGTACTTTTTTTGGTTTTGTGGTTTTTTACTACGTGTATTACAGTCTACATGTGGAAATGCAGTGCACATGTTTATTATTTTAATTTAATTGACGCATGCTTTGTATATAGTGACCACCTGTGTAAAGTGACCAATATAGCATATATTTTTTTGATGGTCACTCTTAACAGGTTTTACTGTAATAATATTTAATTTAAAAAAAATTGGGACAGATTTTTACATTTGATAAAAAATAATGAAATAGGGAAATAAATCCTTCATTAAAACTGAAAATACTTATTATTATTTACTTGGCTTGTTCGGTGCTTTACTTTCAAATAAAAAGGATATGCTCCGTGGCCCATGCTTAATGAGTTAGAGGAAATTATTAAATTTAAAGGAAAATATGTTACGTAAAGCCAATTAATTTCTACGAAATTCTGCAATGAATTCTTGATGAAATAAGAGCAAAGAATCGATATTTCCGCATTTTTGGGCATAGAATCACATAACTCACAATTTATCAAAAACTTCTTTTTTTTGAGAATTTGTTGACAATTTTTAACGAGTTGTAAATCTATCATTAGCCTTTACCAGCTATAGCCTGGGTGGAAAAATTACATATTGCCAGACATAAGTTAATTATGGCATACATGGTTCCAAATATGGCCATATCTGAAAATAGCCATATGTAGTTTATTTAAACATGGTAAAATATGCCTTTACATATGCCCATATCTCCAGATCTAGCCATATCTGAGGTATTCTGGCCAATTTATGGTCTCACCATATTTACAAAATTTTATATATGGCCACATCTATTTTTTCCACCCTTGAGGGTTTCCCTAGAAATTTAATTTTTAACTTGGATAACTTCTCCAGGTTTTAAAACATTTCTCTGACCCCTGATATAATGTCAAAAATTGACATATATTATATATATATATATATACATTATTACATATACCAAAAGTTTACTAATGAAATTTTGAAAATCAGAATTTCGTATTGTACGATAAAGTGTCACAGAAAAGTTCCTTGTTTAAATTTGGTTTTGTTTTAGACAGCAGGGACGGTCATGGCCGACTTAATATAGGAACTATCTCAGCATTCGCTTAGAGAAATTGTGGGAAAACATGAAAAACCACAATCGAAGATAGCCGACACGGGAATCGAACCCGGCTCTACCGAATGCAAGACGAGGATGCTAACCTCTAAGCCACCTTGTTCGGTAAACTACTTCCAAACCCTGGCATTCTCGTGGATACCTGATTCAAAAAGCGCAAGCTCAAATCAGATACAGTAAAACCTGTTAAGAGTGACCATAAAAAAATCCAATATTGGTCACTGTACACGGGTGGTCACCATACAAAAAATGCCTGAATTAAATTAAAACGTGAAAGTCTAAACAATAAAGCCTTCAAAATTTTTCCACGAAAACAGCAAAACCTGTTAAGAGTGACCACCAAAAAATATGCTATGTTGGTCACTGTACACGAGTGGTCACTATATACAAAGAATGCCTAAATTTAATTAAAACGTGAAAGTCTGAACAATAAAGCCTTCAAACTTTTTCCACGAGTACAGTAAAACCTGTTAACAATGACCACCAAAAAAATATGCTATGTTGGTCACTGTACACGGGTGGTCACTATATACAAAGAATGCCTGAATTTAATTAAAACGTGAAAGTCTGAACAATAAAGCCTTCAAACTTTTTCCACGAGTACAGTGAAACCTGTTCAGAGTGACCACCAAAAAAAATTCAATATTGGTCACTGTATACGGGTGGTCACTATACAAAGAATGTCAGAATTACATTAAATTAATGAACATGTAGGCCTACACTGCACTTATACATGTAGACTGTAAAACATGTAGTAAAAAAAAACCACAAAACCAAAAAAGTTCAGAATCATCATGTCCAAAGGGTTAAAGCAAGATGTAACGTGACTCATCCGTAATCCGGTTAATTTTTAAGGTACATGTACATTGGCAATGTAAAAATTGCACACAAAAAAAGATAACACACACTGGTCACTATACATAGAATTTTTATGAAGGAAATGTACACTAGAAAAAACAATACGCTAAAAAGGGTCTAACATATAAACAGGTGGCCACTTTTCCAGGTTTTACCGTACCTGAAACTGAGGGTACCGGAAAACTAGTTAGAAAGAAAGAAGAACCGCAAAAACCACAATGTAAGAATTGTACCAATTGCAGGGAGACGGTCATGGCCAATTTAATATAGGAACTATCTCAGCATTCGCCTAAAGGGATTGTGGGAAACCATGAAAACCACAATCGAAGATAGCCGACCCGGGAATCGAACCCGGGTCTACCGAATGCAAGACGAGGATGCTAACCTCTAAGCCATCTTGTTCGGTGCATGATTAACATCGGAAAATGTGGAAAGTTTTGCGAATTTGTACTTGGAAAACGTGGACAATTTTGCAATTTTTTTCTCGGAAAACATGGAGAATTTTAATAATTTGTTCTCGGAAATTAAACGTGCATGGAACATTTTTCCCTTTTGTCCTTGGAATACGTAAAAAATTTTGCGATTTTGTCTTTGGAAAACGTGAAAAATTTTGAAATTTTTTCCTCGGAAAACATGGAGAATTTTAATAATCTATAAACTCGAAAAACGTGGAATATTTTGCAAATTTTTCTCGGTAAAACGTGGAACATTTTTCTCTTTTGTCCTTTTGGAAAACGTGAAAACCGTTGCGATTTTGTCCTCGGAAAACGTGGAAAATTTTGCAAATTGTTTTCGGAAAACGTGGAGAATTTTTCAAATTTGTCCTCATGCAGAAACTGTTGCAAATATTTTCTGACAAAATGTAAAAATGTTTCCAAATGGGCCCTGACTATACCATTGAATTTCCCTGACTTTTTTTAAAAAAAAGGTCATTCTTCCCTGACTTCTTGAGACATTTTCAAGTTCCTGGACTTTTCCAGGTCTGGGGGAACCCAAACCCTGTTTACTGAAGGGAAATTTTTTAAATTTAATTTGGTTTGTTGATTTCACGACTGCCAAAGTAAGATGCCTAAAAGCTCTGTCTGAGTACCCCGATTGTTAAACGCTATTGCTAAACGAGCCATTATTATTTGTCACTTAATGGAGCATTTATGTCATTAGTTTAATGAATTTCGCTATCGAGTAATGAGCGATTAAAACCGGTAAAATTGGGGAAAATCATACGATTCAGGATTATCCCGCAGGTTTCCCCCAGATCAGGACAACCTGAAAAAGTCAGGGAAATTCAGAATGACCTGGAAAAGTCAGGGAAAAGTCAGGGAAGAATGGTTTAATTCGAAAAAGTCAGAGAAATTCAACGCAGTCACGGCGATCCAAAATTAAATTTTCTACAAGATAAACTCAGGACCCATTTTCCGAGTAGAAATGTGCAAAACTTTTCCACATTAATAGGAGTACAAATTTGTAAAATTTTCGACCTTTTATAAGTACAAATTTGCAAAATTTTTCACATTTTCTGAGTACAAATTGAAACAATTTTCCACGTTTTTTGATTACAAATTTGCAAAACTTTCCACCTTTTCTGAATACAAATTTGGCAAAATGTTACACGTTTTCTGAGTAAAAATTTGCAACATTTTTCACGTTTTCCGAGCTCAAATTATCAAAATTGTCCACGTTTTCCGAGTTCAAATTATCAAAATTGCTCACGTTTTCCGAGTTCAAATTCGCAAAATTGTCCACGTTTTCCGTGTACAAATTTTCAAAATTCTTTTGGTTTTCCGAGGACAAAATTGCAAAATTTCTCACTCTTTCCGAGCACACATTTTCAAGATTTTTTATGTAAATTTTCAAAATTGTCGTTAGTGAATTTTAAAAAAAAATGTAAGTGTAACTTTTGGGAAAATGTCAATTTTTTACGTTGTCATTGGTCAGAGAAATTTTTTTTAAACCTGGAAAAGTCAGGGAAGTTGAAAATGAAATTTCTAACCTTGTCCCGGTTTAGTGTCCATGAGAATTTTTTGAAGATGGTTTTAGGTATAAAATTCAGTATTTTCAGTAATTTCTTACTACAAAGGTAAATTCACATTTGATTGTATCATATGTTACATTTTGAGCCTAAAACTGTCTGGTATAGATTGTGTATTTTTATACTGTATATTATGGGACATTTTTTCAAATATTATTCGAAACTAAAAGTACAAAAATACATGAAAATACATATAGAAAAATGCAGATAAAAACACGCAAATATAATTACGATACGTTTTGAGTATAATACCTAATTGAAATAAACTTTTTTTTATGTTTTCATTATTGCATATTATTATATATACTAAAATTTATTAATGCAATTTTAAAAATCAGAATTAATGTTGCATGATGCTGTATTAGTGAAAACAATTTTTTTGTTTAATTTGGTTTAGTTTTAGTTAGGAGAGACGGTCATGGCCGATTTAACGTAGAAACTATCTCAGCATTCGCCTAAAGGGATTGTGGGAAACCATGAAAACCACAATTGAGGATAGCCGACACGGGAATCGAACCCGGGTCTACCGAATGCAAGACGAGGATGCTAACCTCTAATCCAACTTGCTCGGTAAGGCATTGCCAAAGCCCTGGCATTCTCGTGGATTCCTGATCCAAAAAGCGCAAGCTCAAATCAGATACAGTAAAACCTGTTAAGAGTGACCGACAACAAAAAATGCTACGTTGGTCACTGTAAACAGGGGGTCACTATACAGAGAATGCCTGAATTAAATTAATGGATATGTTCACTGCACTTATACATGTAGACTGTAAAACATGTAGCAAAAAAAGACAATATTTTCGGTATACAGTAAAACCTGTTAAGAGTGACCACCAAAAAAAATATGCAGTGTTGGTCACTGTACACAGGTGGAGACTATATAAAGAATGCCTGAATTAAATTAAAAACGGGAAAGTCTAAACAATAAAGCCTTCAAACTTTTCCACGAAAACAGTAAAAACCTGTTAAAAGTGACCACCAAAAAAATATGCTATGTTGGTCACTGTACATAGGTGGTCACTATACAAAGAATGCCTGAATTAAATTAATGAACATGTACACTGCACTTTTGCATGTAGACTGTAAAACACGTAGTAAAAAAACACAAAAACCAAAAAAGTACATAATCATCACGTCCAATTAGGGTTAAAGCAAGATGTAACGTGACTCATCCGTTATCTGGTCACTTTTTAAGGTACATATACATTGGCAATGTAAAAATTGCAAAAAAAAAGATAACACACGCTGGCCACTGGTCACTATACAGAGAATTCATAGAACCTGGAAAACATGGAAAACCTGAAAAAGTCAGGCAAGAATGGTTTATTTTGAAAAAGTCAGGGAAATTCAACGCAGTCATGGCGATCCGAAATTAATACTTCTACGAGGTTTACTCAGGGCCCATTTTCCGAGTAGAAATGTGCAAAAAATGTCCACATTTTTTAAGTATAGATTTGCTTAAATTTCCACGTTTTCTGAGTACAAATTTGCAAAATTTTCCGCCTTTTCTGAGTACAAATTTGCCAAATTTTTCACGTTTCCTAATACAAATTTGCAAAAGTTTTCCACGTTTTGTGAGTTCAAATTAGAAAAATTGTCCACGTTTTCCGTGTAACAATTTTCAAAATTCTCTTGGTTTTCCGAGTACAAATTTTCCACATTTTCCGAGGACAAAATTTGCAAAATTTGTCACTTTTTCCGAGCACAAATTTTAAATGTTAATTTTCAAAATTGTCGTTAGTAAATTTAAAAAATAAAATATTTTTCAGTATCAATTTTGGAAAAAGACAATTTTTCACGTTGTCATTGGTCAGGGAAATTTTTTTTGATACCTGGATAAGTCAGGGAAGTTGAAAATGAAATTTCTGGGGGAACCCTGTTCATAATGGCCTAAACTAAACGAGTTCTGCTTTGCAATGAGAAAAGAGTTATTCAAATGAATTTTAGTGGAAATTTAATATCGAGAGATGGCAAATGAATTTAAAATATCACGTATGGCAGTATATAAAATCTCCAAAAATAAAGAAGATACCGGAAAAGTCATAAACAAACTCGGAACAAGCCATCCATGTGAGCTATCTGTGAGGGAAAAACGACAGGTTGTTAGATTTGCTCTTAAAAATCCAAAAAGGTCTTCATAAATGTTTATCAAACACATTGCGTCAGAATCAGGGAAGGTTGGGACACAATAAACCATCAGAGGTATTCTAAATTATCCAGACATAAAAGGACCATGGCTGATTTGTAACTCACAAAACATCCTCTATAGACTTTAGCATGGGGGTGGCAGTGGTATGGTTTTGGGGCTGTATGAAATACAAAGGAGACGGAAATCTGGAATAGGTATGATAGTTTGTAGTGTTCTAACCTTCCCTGATTCTGACGGATTGTGTTTGTAAACATTTATGAAGATCTTTTTGGATTTTTCAGAGCAAATCTAACAACCTGTATACAGCTGTAGAAGGGTGTGCACTTACTTTTTGTGCCAAAATATATTCGTTTTTATTAATTTAAAATTTACTTATTTATGTTTAAAAACTTTTGGTTGTTGTTACTTAATCCATGCACTGTAAGTGTTATTATAAATGTAGTTTTGCAAATCTACACCATTTATTTTTTCCGGAAACAGCAATTTTCTTACTGTGCACTTACTTTTTGTGTCAACTGTACATGTTCGGCTTTGGGCTTCAAAAAGGAGGCTTTGGGCTTCAAAAAGGAGGAACAAACTGGATCATTTTAAATTATTGCAATAATTGCAATGCAACGTTCAGTATTTACCATGCTCAATGAAATCGGGTGTTATTCTTCCGGCTTCTTATATTCATCCTTAATTGCACCTAATTCCTCAATGACTTCTTTTACGTTATCTCCAGTTTCGTTCACATCAAACGACTTGAATTGTTTCCTGAGATCCTGTAGGCGAGCATAAACATTTTGTGTTAACGATTACCTGCGTTGGCAACGTGACTCACGAAATGCATTTAAAAAAATCGCATATTTACTTTCAACTCTTCCCTCGCCAACTTGGCTTCCTCTAAGGTCATGGAAGTGGGCACTTCAAAATCTTGAAATGCAGCATTAGCTATACTTTCGCAGATTTGTATAAACTTTCTATGGCTTTAATCATTCGATTCACAGGTTCTACAAATGCAAGATCTTCATCAGTTTTTGCGTTACACGCATCAGCAATTACCTGGAATGAGTAAAATTGGAAGACCTTTAAAGTAATAACCTTCAAAAGGATTAACTTGTCCGCCTAAAATTAGAAACAAATGCGTCGGATAGCGTGTTTTTGTTTATTTTATCTTTTTAAAATAAACACAACAATGCAATGCAACAGATTCAAGACCATTAATCAACTATCAAGCTATTCACTGATAGCCCCATGATAGCCCAGCATAAAAATGGAAAATACAAATAATAGTACTTGTTAAATAAATAAAACATTAGTTTAAATAACACGTTTCTACGTGAGTTAAAAATTAAATTTAAAAGATACATTGTGCTAAAGTAATTATTTTAACTCAACGTCAAAAAATAAAAAAAAATAAAAAGTGAACATGTTAATTAGCAAAAAAAAAAGCGTGAGAAATATATTTTTTTAAAAAAATATATAGATTGGAACATCTAATTCATTTCTAATTATCGTGCATATGTAATTTTTAATACATGTACACTGTATATTTTGAGAAGTACGTATAAAACCTATTTTAAAATATATTTTTTACCAATGGGCTTGATGGTTAACCCTTTCCGTGTCGTGTTTCTGCGCACTTAATGCTACTGCAGTGTCGAGTTTTTTTTTGCAATTCGCACGATTTTTTCGGCACGCGTTTATTTTTTCCCTGAAATCCTGCAAGATTGCTCGAAAATGTTCAAACTTTTATATCTTGTAGTAAATTAAATTTCTGAACGCGTGGAGTTGTTGTCAAAACTATCTTTTTTAGTTTTTTTTTCAAAAAATCACTTCCGAATCACTTACAGTGTCCTGATATTCACTTAATCCATCAAGACTATCCGGATCACTTTCTGACTCCAATAACTGTTGTTTTTCAGAAATTTTCCGAACATGAGAAGTGCTAAGAGTCAAGCGTGCAGCCGTCATTTTCGAAACTTTGGCAGTTGCGCGCTTGCTGCTGCCACCTAGTGTAAAAGACGTGCAATTTAACTAGCTTTTTAATGACACCAGAATCGGCGGGACATTCTAATTACGAGAGAAGAAAGAATTTTTTAACTTAACCCCTCTAGTGTTTGGTCGGACCCACGTCAACGACACTGGGGTTGCCAAGGTTGTCAACGTGGGTCCAACGTCAACAACACGGAAAGAGTTAATGATGATGATGTTTCAATATCTTTCATATTGCTGTTTTCCAACATTCAAAATACATTTTTAAATTACTATTGAAATGTTTTTAAAAACCATCATGCTTTAACTTATGGCAAATATTTTACAATGCAACAAAAACACATTTTTGAAGTATATATTAAATATATTAAAAACAATACATGAATGTATTTGTGATGTAGTTTTATAAGTGTAGTTGCATGCAATTTTTACAAGGATTTTTATAACCAATTTTTCATGTTGCAATGTTAAACAATGGTTTTTTAAATGCATTGCTGGACATTAAATCTAAATACATTAGTATAACATTATGCTTAGTTTTAGTTACCTTATATTTTAAAAAACATACCAAGAAACCTAAATTTAAATAAATTAAAAAATTATATTTTACTAAATAACAAATATAATTGCATATGTCCGTCTCACCAACCCGTGTGTACCCTCTTTAAATTGGGGCTGGTCAAGCAACTAAACCTTTGAGATGTTTTGGATTCAGCCACGACTTCCATCAAAGTAGGGTCCATTAACTGGGATGCGATAATTAGTAAGGAATGCATACAAAAGAAATTGCGTTAACCATTTTAATCTACGTTAGACTATGAATACTATTGCAATTACATAACAACACTCAGTCAGCCTGCTAGCGGTTTCTGCTATCAGCTACCATAACCTTAACATAATCAAATAACATGTGTCATAGCACTAACACTTACAATCAACAATTAGGTAATACAACTTCTAATCCATCAAAGTAGGCAAGAAAGCTCTGATTAATAACATCCTTAGCTAAACAATAGCACAAATAAACATAAATCAAACATTAAGAACATTTCCTAAATTCTATCAAACATTTCTGGCAATGGGTTCTCTCCCTAAAACCGGTGTAGTTCAAAGATGTAAACTTCCAAGATGTCTACTCTGGTTGCTCCTCTCTCCTGATCTTTGCTGTATTAAAATGTCTTCCCTTGTTATATTCAGTAAATTGAATGTGTTGCAATATCTTATGTAAAAACTAAATTTCACATTTCCCGTGCAGTCTTTTATTTGACCATCTTGAGAGGTATCTCTAGAGTCCCTTAGAGTTATGATCTCCTCGGTTCCTTGGGGTTGCTATCCTGCTATCCTGGCAAGCTATCCTGGTCTCTTAACTCTTCTAGGCTCTAAAGATATATGGAAACTTCTGAACATGTGATGTTATTAGTAATTTTGAGAATTGTTTGAATTGTACCATTTCACCTGGCATTTTGGCTTCACTGTTTTATCGACACTCAGACTTCCCCAAGATGGCTGCCTTTGGCTGTTTTTGGCAGGCAAACATCTGGCTAGTCACAATTAGTAAGCCTAACTTCCATTTATTACATTACTTCCTCCTTTAGAGTAAAACACATTTAAATGTTAACAGGTACCTTCTTTTTGTGGCAACAAATTGCATTCCTGAGCAATTGGTTAGACACTGTAGTAAGGGGAACTGCATTTATTTCTTAAAGTTAACTAACTATTAAGGGGGAGTTTCGCCTGGCCACACCCACAGCCATTTTACATTAAAGCAATGGCACGAAGTTTAAGGGAAACTTTTAGCGTAAAAGACTGCGTCCATTAATAAAATAGCCATTGTCCCTGGTCGGGGGAATTCTCCTTTCCAGCACATGACTCATGGTTAAAAGTGTGACTCATCCACAACTTTTAAAATTTAATTTTAGAATTGCTATCCGACGCGAGCTGCCAAATGTGATCACTAGATGGCATTAAAGATGTCAGATAGTAATTTTCTAAAATTAAATTTTAAAATTCGCGGGTGAGTGACACTTTTAACCATAAGTTGTGTGCGGGAGGAGAAGATTCCCCTGACAAGGGACAATAGCTATTATATTAATAGACATGTTCTTTAATGCTAAAAGTTTCCCTCAAACTTCGGGCCATTGCCCCAATGTAAAATGGCTGTGGGTGTGGCCAGGCGAAACTCCCATGCCCAGAAACATGTGGGCATGGCCAGGCAAAATTCCCTTTTAACTAATGACCATACGATCCACTACTAAAGATACAATACTACAAAAGGGTAATTATGCAATAATCTGTGATTCTAAGCTTACTAATAATTGTTACCATACGTATTCTAAGCTACTTACGTAAAAGTGGCACAAATGTCGGGATTCCAAGGGGTTATGGTAGCGTTGAATTCCCCAGAGATGTTTTGGATTACTTTTCTATGAATCCCTAATTATTCCGAAAAAGTAAGTAAACTAATGGACATAGTCGTAAAATTGGCGAATTACAATATTCATTTTAAGGTTGCATGGTTAAATGGAATTACATAGATACGAGCAATAATGTGATATTCAGATATAGCATGCACACTTGAGGACCTCAACAAAACAAGCCTAACTATACACACCTAACACTACAAAACACACTGAATCCTAACTAAATTCAAAACAATTCTATGTCATATCAGAAATGATGTTATTTTCACGACAGCAGAGTTTCTATGTTGAACAGCCAGTTTCACTAGTTGATCCAGCGTGGAGACATCCTTCTTCTTATCTGCATTTCCGATGTCTGATTTTGCTCTGGAAATGGTCCTCCTTTTATACGATTTGCTCTGCATCTCATTATCTGCATTCCCAGGCTCCTGTGGAGAGGCTAGCAAGAACACTTATAGTCTTGCTTTAGGCCCGCCTCCTAAAGCTGTAAATGAAGAGGTTAAGTGGGTGGAGCCCCCCTAACTTTTGAGTCTCTCTTATGATGAAGTCAAACCTTATTAGCTTCCCAATTAATTTTCTGCAGGTTCTCTGAGGCAGGATCTGTCTTTTTTAGTTGGTTTAGTCACCTAATGTGTCCTGGTTCCGGAGATCTTTGTTCTCACTGGTTTTCTTCTTAGGAATTTGCTGGCTTGTCCGCTTACACAGTAGAGGGCGCTTGCAGTCTAATCTGGCACCTGCGCTTCAGTCTTAGTCATCCGTGTGTGGGTGTACGCGTCTCGCACAAGGTCTGTTGATATTCAGGCTTAGTCATGGTTTTTCCTTTAGGGTGATTGGTCAGATATAACTATCAGCATATTTGCATGTGACTTAACACTCCCTTAAAACTATAAGTTTTAAGATGGCGTCCATTCATGCCAATGCTCTTGCAGAAACGACTGCTACAGACGTGTCTTGTGCGACACACTGCGCATCATTAACGATCGCGCCCGACGATGTGTGATGCCATTTTATGTTGTTTGGTTTTGTTTATACTGTTTATTAAGTTTGCAATCGTCTGCTTTTGTTTATGACATGAATGATGCGCGTCGTCAGCGTTTGTTGCGTTGTTGCGCCGTTCATCACACCATTACTGCCTTCAATGCGCTCATCACTGTATTTTCAATTTTTATTTTTGTCATCGTCAGTTTGTTTATAGGTTTTTGTTTTCATGATGACAGGCGATATTTTTGTCCCCTTCGCTCGCCTCTTGTTTGTCTTGGCTGGGCGTCGTTGCACGTAACTTGCTAAACGATGCCCGCCATTTCCAGCTTTTGTTTCGGGCGTTGCCTCTGTCGCGTGAGGTAAGTTCTGTATTTCAATTAAATTTCGGTTTATCACAAATAATAAAAGTGCTAAAACAAACAACATAAAAGATAAAATAAACATATTATCATGGAAATAAACAAACACAAAGACCAGGATGAATTATACACCAAAACAAACCAAAATGTTACGGATAAAGCTCAACAACATACAGATTGAAAAAACAACAACAACAATATAATATTAACAAACAATAAAATGGGTTGTAGGTTAATGCAAATGGTAAGTAAATATGTGGTACTAGAATAATAAGAAAAATAGACACAAGCAAACAACAACAACCTAAACTAAAGAAAAATCAAACAATAAATGAAACATGTTCAAAATATAGTTTTGAGATTTACGGAAATAGAAGATCCTGAGCCTTCAGTTTTAGCCTAAGATTTTCAAGTGCGGTCTAACCGAATAAGCAAATTTCCTTTTACGAGATTAAACAGATTTATCATCCATTCTTCCAAATAGCTAAATACATGAAATTCTTGGTTGATATGATAATTGATCTCCTGGGTTTACTGTTAACTTTTTCTAATAAGGTAACTTGGTGCAAGTTGGAGGAACTTTAAAGAAAACACCTTGTCCATCAACACAAAGGTCAACATGGCCACTACCCACCCCTGTGCATCTTGAACTGTTTCACGAGTTCTTAAGTCTTTCTTTTTCATCAACTAAAAATTTACATTCAAAATTTTTCTTTTCCCAAATCATAACTGTCCTCTTTTTGGTATGCTTTCTTCCCTCCAGGTACATCCATTGGCACCCTATTGGACACTTGCAGTTCCACATTACCAGTATTGACCATCACCAAGGCTGTAAGCTACTAAACTCGGAACATGTTCTTCCATGGTTACTGCAAATATAACTAAAACAAAACACATGGTTATACACAATAAGCTTATAACATTAATGAGATAATATACTGAAAGTTGAAAGAAAAACTAAAAAGTTACCCATCCCTACATAATTTGTTTTCCAGTTCACTTATGCAAAGTTAATACACATGTCGGGATTTTAAGGAACTATAGTAGAGTTTTGATTCCTTAGAGATGTGTTGAGTTGCTTTTTCTAGAAATCCCTCTTTAATCTGGAAACATGAACAGATCAACTAACAATGAAAAATTTCGCAAGATACAATACTCATTTTAATGTTGTGTGATTATATGATTATATTTGGATACAATTAACATGATTACTAGCAATATATCATGCACACTTGTGGCCTTAAAACAATAACCTAACTAACTGACTAGACATGAAGCAATTCTACCTTAATCCAAAAACAATTCTTTCTCAAATTAAAATTAATGTTGTACTCACCATCGTAATTCTACAATCTCCAATAGCGGTTATCTCGCCATTCTTTGATTAATTCAGCATAGTGGCTTCCATCTTTTTTCTCCTCCTCTCCTCTATTTGACTACGAGTTTAAAATTGTGCTGCCTTTTATAGGGTTTCCAATTTGCGTCATTGTTCTGTTTTTTACCTGCTATGAGGCTTTGTGGCAAGATCAGCGCTTGCTTCAGCTCACCCACAAAGTACAATAAAGTATGGCGTTTTTGAGTGGTCATCCCTCATTCTTCAAAGTGGTTGCACAGCGAGGTTGGAGGATGTTAGGTTCCAATTTAACTTCCTACAGATACTCCATTGTTCATTGTATATTATTCACTTGGTTTGGTTTCCTAACACATCTTGGCTTCGAAATTATCTTAGCTGTTTGTGATTTGCTCCTAGAGTTGTCCTCCTATGCACTAGATGGGGCTAGTGTCCATTAATAGCACTTTTGGCTTCGCACTGGCTATCTGTGTGTGGGTGTTACTGCCCATGCAAAGTTTGTTTATACAATCTTTTTATTATTTAGATTGGTCATATTTGTATTTGACGCTTCAGTTCACGTGATCAGTATTTGAATAAAACCAAAAATATCAAAATGGCGACCATTCATTTGTTTTTTGTGCACCCTTGATCCAAGCAAAATGTGTCCTTCACCAAATCCTGCTGATGTCATGGCCAACAATGATCATCATTGATGATGATAATGCTGATAATGCACCCCTCAAGAATAAACAATGTATTTTTATCTATTGCTAGGAATACCACCTTCTTGTGGCACTTGTTTGTTCAAAAGGTCATGTTGGGTGAAGTCAGGGCACCGGATGCTCCCTCTGTAGATACGTTCATGGAATACATGCACACCCTTCATATGCTGTCTGCCACCTTTGAGCATGTTATGAAGCCTACATTCTCAGTGGGGTTAGGGACTGGCCTTTGTAGTCGTCCTGAGCCCATTTCTTGCTGCCTGGCCTCCTTTGGCTTCCGCTTCGCTTTGCTTTTTACTGTTATTAAACCCGCATTGCTTTGCTTCATCGCTTCGCTGGTCTGCATTCATCCCTCTTCATTTCATTATTTTTCTTATTCCGGTGTTTGCCATGGGGATATTGATATCCCGTCAAGGTAAGTTCATTAAGCTCAATATCGGTTATTAGGTTCATTACACATATTACTTCCATCTGGGCTAGCGTAACCAAATTACTTACAAGTACACAAATTCCTATGTATACGAATACACTATCTAGTATATTATATATTAGTGAACCATTTTCCAGATTAGGCTAATATCTGCTCCAATTGGTTTGTAAAACTACAAACTAGCTCTCAACATAAATTCTCTATTTAACTTTTCTAATATTTTCACTACTTGTTACAATAGCAACAAAACCTAATATATATACAGGGTGATTCATAAGTCCATCACCACTCAATTTTTTTTCTTAACCGTTAGAGATGTAAAAATTCTGTTTGTGTCGTTAGATAGGTTGTAGTGGGTGCTCTATCC
>JAQGBX010001451.1:0-24841 GCA_034698745.1 Megaphyllum sjaelandicum | reverse complement strand
AAAAATGCTGTATTTCAGAAACATTCGCACCTTAATTAAGTTTCACCAGAATTGTCTTTCAAAAGTGGTGGAATTTCACTTTTTTTCAAAACTAGGGTAGTTTATGAGCAAATTTCAGCTAGGCGACATGTAATAAAACATGTAATCAAGCAATTTTCTTTATTTTCAACTTTGCACTAAAATTATAATGGAATTGATTATAGTTGGAAATATATAACTGACATTGTAAAATATTGTATAAATCGGAAGAAAAAAATGATGAAATAGTGGAATTTTCAGGAAAACGTTATTCTAAGAAATTTGGTACGTTAATGGAAATACAGGTGTACGCCTGAGAAGAAAACTGGAAGACATGGCGTCTATGCACCTGAGTGCAAAATTAACTTTATTGACACGTGAAGGCAAACGAGGACACTTTTACTTTTTAGCCCCAAAAATAGGCTAAAGGGGGCTTAAGGTTAGAAAACTGCAAACTCATTGTCCTGGTAAACAGGTAAGGGCACGAAAAGGGCAGATGGTATCCAAAATCGTCCAAATGGTCAGAGCTCATGCTGGTCCTTCTTAACCTTGGTCCACCCCTTAAGGGCAATTCAAAATAGATGAAGGAAAAGTGAAAGTGACCAATACGAACAAGATTTGACCAAAAGTGCCTTTTCAAAACGCATATAAAAACATTCGTTATTCGGAGTGGACAACACAACAATTTTCAAGCCTGCTACTGATATCCAGTTGTCTTCGCAAGTCAGCCTTTCGCAAAATATGGCCAATTTCAAGATTGTAAGTATAACCACTTTTACTTTTTAGAAGAAAATAGGTTAAAGGAAGGATTAAGGGGCTTATTGTTTTACTCGAGAAAGTGTTAAAAACTGGCTTTTCTAAAAGACTTTCAATTGTATTTCTAAAATTAGGGCAAAAATCCTACCTTCCCTCTTTTTTGTAAAATTTCAAGTTTTACAGGTTATTTTTAAACTTAGTCCAACTTACAGTAATATGAATTCATTTGAATCCAAGTTGATATTTTCATTGAACTAATTTTAAAACTTTGTTACCTATATTTTAATAAATATAATAGAAGAAATTTAAAAGTTTGGAAAGCTTTTATGCTGTAGGTATTTTCGTTTGAGAAATCTTCAGAATTTGTACGTTGAAATAGAAATTGTAGAAAGCATTAAAATTACAATTTAAAATACATTACTACGTTTTAAAATTGCACGTTGATTGAATTGTGTACCTCAGCTACAAGTAATGCATGTACACACAAAAAATCTGAAATAATACATGTACATGAGAACAAGCAACATTAAATTAACTTCTACAAAAATAAACTAAAGTTTAAAAGTTGAAATTGTACAATGTAGAAACTGCTTAAAATATAAATTAAAATATTGCGTTTTATTGTACGTTTATTGAATTGGGCATCAATTTTATCCCAGCTACAACTAATGGTTGCACACACAAATTCAAAATAATACATAACAACAAGAACATGAAATGCGCTTTTTTTTTTAAAAAAAAAACTAGCTATTAAGTTTAATACTTAGACCAGATAATTAAGGGTTCATTTAGCATGCAGTGTATGGCCAATTTCATATAAGGTACTACTGGGTACTACACGGTGCCATAAACGGTCCATGAACAATAAGATAGTACCATATGATATACAGAGTTCATGTACAACGCTTTTTACATTTGTGAACATGTATGTTTTCCTTGATATGGTATTGTAGACTATTTTTTTTACAAATGTCATTACAAAAATGTGTCATAATTATTTTCTTTAAGCAGATTGCTACCTGTTTGCTCGTCGCATCTTTGGCGATGGCTTTGGCTGCCCCAGCTCCAGCCCCAGCCGGACCCCAAGTCTCTAAAGTCATCGACAGTCAAAATGACTTGAAAACGTCCAGCTTATTCCTGAGACCATGGGGATTTGGATATGGATATGGAGGATTCGGTGGATATGGAGGATTCGGTGGATTTGGTTATCCTTACTATGGTGGATTTCGTGGTTATCCTTATGGGGGTGGATTTGGCGGATATTGGGGCTAAGCTCAAATGAGACATTGGTGGATTAATTTCTAAGAAAACCTAACTGGTATGTATGCTACAGAAGTTCAAAAACAATGAATATCAATCCTATGCTATTAATGCACATTATTTGACTTCATCTTGCGTTTTTTTTTTTTTTTTTTACAAATTTTCAAGACAATGATTTACGCTAAGTCAAGTGCAACAGTGTGACGCAATGCTCGCAGATCTTCACAACTACTCCCGAGTTCCGACGCCATCTTGACTATTTCAAAGTTTGCATCAAGCTTGGAATCGTTTAAAGAAGAATCGGCCCTGATGTTTCTTGATGATGTCTCATCTAGTGTTTGCGTCCTAATTCTACGAGATTGCATACTGTAAGCACAGACTAATAAATGGTGAAAAACGTATCATGTGATTGGCTATTTATTCTTTACTTTTCATGTTTACAAATCATTATACGGTTGTATGCAAATCGTCAGTTCTTACAGGCAGAAAATAACTTGTAAATGCAAACCTTTTTGAAAAAAAAATGCACAAAGGCATTATTTTCATATCGAAAATAAGTAAGTTACAGTACTTAGCCATGCAGAAAATTTGGAATGAACAAGACTGTATTGGGGAATTCCCAAATCTGATGGGATAATGAGTAGGTGGTAATTCTCCCAGTTACCTTCCTTTTATTCTCCAATCTTCGTTTAATCCTCAGTTAATGCATTTGCACCGATCCCATTGAAAGGTGATCTCATTCAGTGCACTTCCTTTTACTACTTATCCGCTTTCTTGTTCAAGAAATCCGGTGATGGCTTGCTTACGTGAATCGTAATGACCGTGACAGGGGTTCAGAAAACCTGCCATGTCACGTCGATTTAAAAAAAAGAAAATTTCCAGCTCATAAGAAAAAAGTTATCTTCGAGTATCTACTTCACATGACGATTGTCTCCCATTCGACAGAGTAACAAATGCCAAGGGTAGCAAATTATTCGATTGTTCTAGGTTCGTGCATTTTTACAAAAAACACCAGCAATGTTTTATCGAGTAAAGTTACGTCCGTAATAATTTCCACAAGATAGAATTAACCTTGTAATTAAATCGAATGATTTGCTTGGAAAGCGAAGAAAACTAATTCGTTGAGCTTAAAGGTGATGGATGTAATGTCATTGTAAATTGAAATGCTACACGTTTATATTCGTAATGTGATGATCGTTATGTTCTTTTAATATTTAAAGGTATTACACTTCACTTGAAATGAGATTAAGAAAAATATATGAAACTGATGAATGCTTTAGGGTACGTTCGCTACAAACTTTAAGTCACCTTAAAAAGCTGACTTTAAAGTTTATAGTGAACGCACCCTTACCTTGTTTCATTTTTATAGAAGGCTTTGTCTTGCTCATGCTAAAAACTTGCATTGGTTTATTGAAAAATGCTTAACTACATTACAAAAGCCAATCATTTTTAAAAAACATACTTTCAATTTATAAAAGTACACAAATAAACTTTCAAATTGCAAAATTTAAAAATAGTTTTTCAAATTATTAAATTTAAAAATTTCTTTCAAATTACAAAATTAAATAATATTATATAAAATATACAGGTTTGCAAATTTTTAAATTGCTTCTATGTGGATTAGAAAAAGTTTCCAAATGATGCACTTTAGATATAAACTTTTATTTTATAGTTCTGTTGTTTGATTCTTTGAAGCTTTGATTATTGTTAACATATGATTCAGAAATTGTTTCGTTGTTATTATTTGAACAATGCTTTAATTTTTTTATTGACAATAGATGGCATACCAAGTAAAGTATGGGTTACTTACATTAAAAAGTGTAATGTCAAGAAAATTTTTTAATTATTTTATCAGACCAGTCACGTTTATTTCGATAAGGGCAACTTCGTGATTTGCATTTGACCGGAACAAATTATAAAGCACGCCAATGTAAGCTATTAGTTATGCAATGTTCGTAGCTGAGAATGTTAGCAAATTCAGGAACAAAATCTGATGTTTTTAAATTCGCTAATTAAGTCATTAAGTCAAAAATAATGAACGTGCAGGCACGGTTTAATATATTTACACGTATGTAACGCTTGCTATACAGACGTGTAACATTAAAAGACAAAGGTTAAATACAGTTTAAAAGGAAAAAATGGCATTTTAATCCTCTTGTTGTTGTTCCATGTCTTTAAACATGGTAAATTATTGAATTAACCCAGCCCTCTTAGTGAATAATTACATGAATCAAGTTTAGAGTCCTTTCAGGGTACATGCATTTTGTTCTGGTATGGTAACAATCTTCATCGTTACAGAAGCAAAAAAACGCAAAAATCTAATTTTTAAGCATTTTTGCAGAAAACAAAACGATGTCTACCGCGACCGTCACACTAAAGTGGTACCATTAGCAGTTAAAAGTATAAATTTTACAACAACCTTCATATTTGATGTTGCTAAATTAGCATACAATTAGGTAATAAATCACAAAATTCAGGGAAAATAGTGATAAATGATGTACAATATTAGCAAAAAAAGCCAATTTTATGGTGGTGCAGGTTATTATATTTTAAAAAGATTTTCATGTCATTCATACTCAAGGTCCTCCTTGGTCAAGGGCAATAAAACACTTATAAAAGGGCCCTGGTTAAGGGATCTGAGAGTATAAGTATATGTTCGAGTATCTCATACGGAAAGATAGCACTGAAGTTCAAGCATGTGTTACAAAGGACTGGTAAATATCGAATTTAAGCTCGCATGCATGTTTCACTAAAAATATTTTGTACATTATGACAGTTTAAACTGACGCATGACATGTTTGTGAAATAATCAAGCAAAACTTGTTATGATCTACACTGCACACGTATGCTGTATTTAATGTAGATTTTTATACAAAAAACTTGTTTTCGTCTTATATGACTTTGAATACCGTAAATTAAGAAACTCTCATTGAAAAGAAATGCATTTCAACACGTGTAGATACGAACATTGAAAATGCATTCATGTGGAAATATGTATAGATGCACTAGCATATTATTATATCTGTGTAAACATAAAATGCTTTGTTAAAATGTAGTTCCCGTTATTGCAATTCAAAATGCTTTTTAAGAGAAATCATGGTTGTCATAATTAAGCACGTTCAACAATTTTACACATGTATACATGTATACATGTGTGATGCATTTCTATAAACAAGCCTGAATGCGAAAATCTTTTTCTAGTCAACCAATTTTTAAAAAATTCAAATTTCTAAATTTGATCGCTATGGAAAAAACCAAGACATCGATTTCCCCACATATGCAGTTATTCTTAGTTAAGAACTTGTCTAATAATCCTGCTTCAATGAAATTGAATTTGTGTTTTCCAGGACCTTGCTTTATTGTTGGCTGCAGTAATGGCTTTAGCCACTGCCCAATATAGTTCAGGTGGATTTGGTGGATACAACACTGGTGGTGGATCCAGGGGATACCCCCGACCAAATAGCGGCGGTTATAGTGGGACAGGATATCCAGGATCAGGGTATGGCGGTGGATCTGGGGGATACCCGGGGTATAACGACGGATATGGTGGTGGGTCTTATGGTGGCCGAGGATATGGGGGAGGCTACAACTCTGGATCTGGAGGATTTCCTGCATATGGCGGCGGAAACAGCGGTGGGTCTAGTTCTGGAACCAGTGGAGGGACTTATGGTAGCCGAGGATATGGAGGAGGCTACAATTCTGGCGGATCCGGAAGTAGTGGAGGATCCGGGGTTGGCGGCGGACGTGGTTCAGTCGGTGGAGGATACTAACGATAAAAGGCAGAAATATGGTGTAAGTGTAAATGGTGCCATTTATAACATGTTATTATAATATGGTGTAAGTTTTAGCATGTGATTAAAGGTTCTAGATGTCCTATACGTTAATTAGAATAAATATTCTCCCTTAAAAATGGTCGATAAAAATAAGAGGCTAGGTGGTGCAAAAAAAACACAAATTTTCCCCAAAAATCCCCCATAAATAACTGGAATTACATATTCACAAAAAAACATTCGGAAAAAAAAAACCTGCGATGGCCGAGAATCGAACTCGGATCAACTGCTTGGAAGGCAGCTATGCTTACCATTATACCACCATCGTTCGACAGGTACTGGTGTTTTCAGTTTGTCGGTTCATTTTAGCCTTCTTACTGAAGACGAGTTCATTAAACTGTCAAAAGTTGGTCATGTAAGATTTGATAATACTTGTATGCTGTAGGCTAGTCGTGAAAACCATGGTCCTCCAAGCAATCTTTTAACCCCATATTGAGTGCAAAATCACAATATTGCATTAGATTTCTGAACTCAAACATACTAAACATAACTAAACATACTGTAATTTATACTCAGAACATAATCAGAATGTACTAAAAATTAAACTCAGAGCAATATAAACAGTAAAAGAACTTTTTAAAAAGCTGAGCATTAAAGCGTTGCTGTCTTGTAATATGTCAAAGACTCAAAGTTGATGTTTAATTGGAAACCAAGAAAAGTAAGATGTCGGATATCACAACAGATGGATAAGCATTCAGGAGATCATCTTTGACATAGAATGAGACAGCAATGTTTGACAACTTTGGTGTTACTAGAAAATATACTAAAGTTTTATCAATTGATACTATCTATTTTTTTATAGAATTCACTCAAACGTATACTTTACATCCGACATCGATGATAATCAGATAATCAGGACATCAGATGGTAACAGAAATTACCAAATGAAAAATCTTCTTACTTCTTAATTCATTTCAAATGATGAATGTTCTATACTTTTTTTGTCTGCTGGATGTTTTTAGTATTTTTATTGAAATAAAATTCCTTAAATATGAATTTAAGCCTATTTTCTTTACAATTTTTTAAGCCATACTTAAAATATATTTCACACGATATCCACCGTAAACATAATTAAGCAATGCAAACTAAATGAAGTATTTCAATGTCATTTTCTTGTCTTTAAGCTGTTACCCTACAAATTTGCGGCCCGTTACGAAAACGACAAGACGACAAGACACCTTGTACCGGTGTCGCATTGGTTCCGGTCTGTGAAACCAAGGGCACTACACTCATGGATGAGGATGTTGTTGATAATTATAACTAAAACGATTTTAAACCAGCATCTTATACTTTACAAGGACATTTTCTTAAATGAATAGATGACGAATCCATGTGTCATCATTGGTCAATATTTTTTTCTGGAACTATTAAAACGATAATGTTTCTGGGTGATCTATTTAACACTGACTTTTTTTATTGCCCTTAACAAATATGGCTTTTGAAAATCTGCAAATCATAGTTTCTAAGAAAACTTTACATATGAATATTCAATATGCATGTGCAACAATTTCATTGAATTGTATATTCTAAGAACCTTTAAACATAGGCCTACAAAGGATATTTAAAAAATCCTTCAAAACGCTAAGTTGAAATTCAGTTATTGGAAGTGGCTAACACGTAACAATTGTTAGAATTGATTTTGTAACTTTTTCTAATTACAAGTACAATGAATTATTAAAAAAATTCGACATTTTCAAATCGAAAAAGAAATTTACAAGGAATAAGTGGCTTAGCGGGAAAGTGTTAATTTCTATGAACTTCCATTGTTTAAATTGTTAAACACGGCCAATAAATCTAAATATAAAAGCTCAAAAATCAGTAAATGGAATCAAATCTGACCTGAAGCCAAGTCTACAATAGCTGCATCAACTGAAGTTTCAAAATGTTTTCTAAACGAATGGTAAATATGCTGTTTACTTTGTACATGTATGTAAATCTATGTAACTGGAATGGGAAAGTGGAAACTTTTTTTAATAAGTCAATGGACAAGTTTTTGTAGTGAAAGAACTTTTTAAATACAACTTCACGTGGAATTGAATGCAAATATAACTTGTGAATGCTTGTATTTCTGCTAACTTTGTGTTATTGGTAATTATTTTTTTTTTAAAAAAACCTCGAAGATAGTTACTGGCATACAAGTATAAACGAACCGAGAGCTGAAAGTTTCACATTTTCAAATTTCCTGCACGTTAATACCAAATTGGTTAAAAAGATGACTTCAACTTTCAAAAGCGTCATCTAGCGATCGATGTATGCAACAGGGGCAAAAGTAAAGTTTTTAATTTTGAAAGTTAAAATTTAAGTTAAAAAATAAAGTTACAATTTTAAAGGAATTAACATTTAAAACTAACGCCTGGAAAATTTAAAAAAAATTTTTTTCCTGAGTTATTTATAGAAAACAAAATTAAATTGAAAATATTAAAATTTATGCCTAACTTGCTGTACTTTCAAAAAATTTCTAAAGAGTCCAGACCCCCCAAGATATACTTTTAAGTATATTAAAACAAAATTTAAATAACGACTAGTTTATTGTAGGCATGGCTTGTCGTGAACAACTTTTAAAATTTAATTAATTTTCCCTATTCCTAATTTCGCACCTTTTTTAGTTATCACAAGCAGCATTATCATCATGTTCTCTTCATCCGTAATCGTTAAACAGAAAACCAAACATCCTAACAAAATATTGATTTTTACACCAATTCTTCATAATAAAACGGGGCATTTCATAATTTGGCGTTTGCACTTGCAGTGCACAAACACAGATGGCGCTTTTTGGCAAGCTGTCTACACCTTTCAAACAATCGCAAATAAATCCAAACAAATCATATTCTTGGGTGTTAATAGCAAAATTATGCGTTGCAAAATTGGGCAAAGAACAATTGTGTTTTGTCATATTATAGATCGTATTGTTGCTGTTGGTGGCTACTGTGGCCCTGGCTAATGCCCAATATGGGGGTGGTGGCGGAAAAGGTGGGGGAGGAGGAGGAGAAAAGTCTGGTAGAGGATCCGGTGGTGGAAGCGGTTCTGGTTCCGGTAGTGGTGGTGGAAGTGGAAGCGGACGTGGAGGTGGTTTTGGAGGAGGCAGTGGCCGCGGCGGTGGCCGTGGCTCCGCCGGTGGCAGTTATGGACGTTAAACCGTTTGTCTAAAGTAAGTTCATACGAAAATTATGTAAATCCCAGAAATGAAGGGTATTAATTTCTTTACCGAATACAAATACCATATACAAATAAATAAACTTAAAAAGCAACGTTGCTAAGGCGGTTAGATATGAAACTTTCCATTCTTATTGTCAATTGCATGGAAAGAAATAGGCCTATATACCAAATATTGAAACTGCATGAGTAAATTTAATCATATTTCATAAAGTTTGTTTTAACGTAACATAGCGCTAATTAACTCGAAATTCGATTTAAACGAAAAAAAAATATTTTTTGCACATAATCCAGGACGTCACCAGCTTCAAGTGGTCGGAAATTATAATTGAATAAAGCAGAAACACGACCATAACACCTTTTTTAAGGGAAAACGACGTTTCGGCAACCATGTGCCTTTCTTCAAGTTTATTCTGTTGTAATAAAATAGAAAAAACGAAAAAATCAGTTACAATGCATATGGGAAAGGGACAAAAAGAATTTAACTTTAAAGTGCTAAAAAATAACCAACCACAGAAAGGAATAGAGAATGCTACATAAAAATAAGTTAAATCACGAGGATGCTGCTGCAATATGTGCAGCAAGGTTTGTAATGTTGATCTCGCCTGTGTCAATTTTATTTTTCATTGTTTGCCAATTGATTTCACTTTTTAACCCTTCACTTTAACGTTAAACTTGACCCCTTCTTGCTGCACATATTGCAGCAGCATCCTCGTGATTTAACTTATTTTTATGTAGCATTCTCTATTCCTTTCTGTTGTTGGTTATTTTTAGCACTTTAACGTTAAATTCTTTTTGTCCCTTTCCCATATGCATTGTAACTGATTTTTTCGTTTTTTCGATTTTATTACAACAGAATAAACTTGAAGAAAGGCTCATGGTTGCCGAAACGTCGTTTTCCCTTAAAAAACGTGTTGGTCGTGTTTCTGCTTTATTCAAAAAAGACAACACACACTGGTCATTGTACACAATAGACAGGTGGTCACTGGTCACTATACAGAGAATTTTTATGCAGGAAATGTATACTAGAAGAAACAAAACACTAAGAAGTGGTCAACATTAACAGGTGGTCACCATTCAAATGTGGTCACTTTTCCAGGTTTCACTGTAAATAAAATCTGCGAAGTGCTATGAATTGGCGAAAAGGGTCATTGGAATAATAATTAGGTCCTGTCATTCAGCTTTAAATACAAGAAGATAATTTATTTAAGGATCCAAATCCTCACGAATTCAGATCTAGGCGAAATTTTTCTTTCCAAGTCATTATTTTCTATAAATTAAGCGTTAAAATGCACACATAATTTACGTTTGACAGTTGAGTGGCAGATTTGGAAATTCGCAATTACTAACGGATTATTATACCTGTTAAAGCTTTTAATTCACACCAGCAGCCTGCAGTGTGGCAAGATGAAATTCGCTCGTTCTCGTTGTTGTTGTTTCAAACCTGAGAAGTGTCTTAATTTGGTGTGGCAACTGGAAAATCGTTTGTTTCTCACTAATATATCACCCCAAACACTTAGCTCGAATTGAAATGTTGAGAAGAAAATTTCGTAGAAAGATCTTATGACCTGGTTCATTTCAAACAATGAAAAATATTACAGCTATTTTCCTTATCATAATCAGAACCAACAATTCCACACAAATTTAAGAAAATGCCCTAAAATGTTTTTCTTATCTAAGATGTAATCTTATCATGCATGCATAATGCACCTATACTAATGACTTGGCTTTTCATAAAACATTTTTTTAAATAAATTATGCGAGCCACTTTCAAAATTTGTGGCAGATGTTCAAGTATAATTTTATACAGTATATAGAACATCATTATGGCGAACTCGCTTAATGAGATTTTTTGATCGTACAATCTGATTTCCAGTACCCGTTTGTTGAATCCATGTTATTTTTACTTTTGATAATAAGAAAAACGGCTTAAACGGACAAATTTTGACTTCTTCCTATGGAAATGTACTGAATCACAAATAATAAGTGATAATTCGAAATGAACAAGTACATATAACGTAATTAAAAAAAACTTTGTAATTTTTATCTATGCAATGTTTAACTTACGTAAATAAACCATCCAAGTACATGTTTATTGAAAAACTAGTCGGAAAACCCGGCTTTGCCCAGGCTGTACAGACACAATTCAAATTAATTTCAGAAGTGGCCCATAGTCCTTCCATTATGTATTATTGTAATCTGATTACATGTATATCATAATGCAAACCATAATGCTGAAAAGCCCACTTCTTGCGATGACATTCTTGTTAAAGATTAATCAGACATTTTATAAAAGATTAATTGGACAATTTTTATAGATTAACCAGAAATAAATCGGTTAATCGGACATTTTGTTAAAGATAATCGAACATAATCGGTTAATCGGAGTAACCTGCCATATACATGCATACATACATCTCTATTTATTTATATATACAGTATATGTAAGTACTGTTCAATTGATACAGATGTTTCTTAATTTTTGTACCATCAGTTACAAATATTTTTAAATAATATTTTACAAACTGATAGATTTTTAAATTCGGATTTTCATTCTATTAAATCTCGTCACAGTGTATGTAAACAATTCATCATAAATACGTTTATTTGTAATTAGGGCCATTACATGAATCACGTTTGTTTTTAATCCTTGTTTACAGTAATTTGCTGGCAGTGGTGTAGAAACTATGGTTTTAAAGTATAAAAGTATACACCTAAAGTGTGAAAACATAGTAAAATCTTACTTTCGACGTGCTTCTTTCATCTTTTTGTTTCCTGCTTTGGGGCACCAAATGAATGCTGATATCAGCGTGAAAATTCCGCGTAAAACCTTCCACGTTTGCTTTCGCATCTCACGTTGTGTAGCCAACCGATACGTTTTTACGGTACATAGGCAGCAACCAATCAATGTCTACACTTTTGACCAATAGTGATGTGTGTGCCACTCTGTGTCTTACAAGCTTATAAGCGCTTCTTGTAAGCTCAGCTTTGCTCGGCTAAGCTTGCTTTTTGTGCGTCCTCATTTAAAACGTATGCCGCATTCTTTACCCGCTTGGTAGCGTTAGTGTACGCCAAGTGATAAGCGCCTGCAATAAACATTCTGTGTGTTCTCACCCAAAGAAATAAAGATTTACAAGCTGCAGATTCGCTACGATCCATTCTCTTCAAATAATATTTTCCCGGTCATTAGAACAAATTTCTTATTTTACATATTGTTTAATATACTCATTATCCTAGGACCTCATTTGGAAATCGGTAATGAATTAACGGAGAGTTATTGCGGGCAATAATTATCGATCGGCGGGGAAAAAAAATCGGTTTTTTATTGCCAACCGACTAAATTGGCTACATTAAGCTATTTCAAATTAAGCGCAGCCAATTTCCTTTTTCTCTATTTTAATGCACCTCACTTTTTAAATATTAAATATCAAGCATGCATGGTGCCTATCTACGCCTGATCCCTTGGGTAAATTACAAGTATGCGCAACTAGGACGATTTTTTTCTTAATTTATGGTGATTAAAACTGCTGCGTGGAAGCTGCTCAATCGATTCCTCGCTCAAGTTTTTTTTTCTTTTTCATTCCAAGACAAAAAAATGTCATTTTCAATTCAGAAGCGAAATTAACGTCAGCGTGACAAAAACATTGTCAGAGTTGTGCACTGGGGTAATAGCCGTGTAGAAGGAGTGTAGTTAACGTCGATCATATGCAAATGTACGCAATCTGTTAGAGATTTTATCTGCGGTTTTCTAATACCTGTTTCACTTTTTTCTATGGGGGTAATCTGGAAATTAAAGAAGACGAAAAAACGAGGGAAAACTCATTTATTAGATTCATTTTACAAAGTGTTTTTGACAGCGCCTCCGGTTTTGTCACGGGGTTAAAAAGACGGGCAAATGGCTTGCAGTTTGTTGAAATTGATGCGCGTTGCGTCACTACAAAGTAACAGAAATTGATGATGTTGAATTTCACATTTGCTAGTATTTAGAATCGTAAAACTCAAAAGTTAAATCTGTATAACCCAGGAAATTTTGTGTTACAAAAGATAAAGTGTGGATGTATTTGAGGAAAGATGTACATGTATATGGTGCTATCAGAAATTGCACATGCACGTACTTCAACTTGACATGTCAAGATGAAGTATGTTCATAAAAACGGCTCATATAATTGGGACTGTCCTGTTCTGTATGCATGCAGGGCAGTGACAAATTGGTTTTCATACGGTCATCAGTAAAACCTCATTCAGAAGAACTCACTTTATGTGAAATTTTGACATGTCACAATATTGTCACAATCGGACTCAGTCCGATGTCACATCTACCTCTACTGATGCGTTCAAGACCTGTATACAGACCAAGATAGCCCAACTATTGAACACGGAAAAGACACTCTATATGACTTACTAGTCATCGCCTCCGACTCTTTTATTTCGCCACCAGATTGCATCGTCTTTATGCATAAATTTTTATACCAACTTTATTTTATAACCTGTCAGTATCGCAAATGTATATAGTATGGTACCCTATGAGTGGCTCAGCCCTCCCTTGTATAATATCTATTATTATTCTATTCTTATTCTATAAACTCATTTAAATTCCACATACTAAGGTATGGACAATTGATGTAAATTTCTCCGTTTGAAACGAATTGCAAATTCCGATATTACAAATATTTTGGTTAAAACGAATGGATTTTCAAGTTGTCAACATTAGAATGAAGTTTAAAAATATGTATACTACATTCTTATTCATTCGTTCCGTGTGATTTCATCTAATCTTCGATGAAACTTTACTTCTAATTGTTGAAGTCATTTTGAGTCGGACTTGATAATACGAACAAATTTTAGACGCACTTTGAAATTCGTCTTAACGAGAATCGACTGTACCTGGATATGTATACTGTCAGACATAACAAGCCGCATTTTGTTATTTATGGAATCGATATACTAGTATGGTCGGATCTGACTAATGCGCCCAATTCACGTACGATAGCCATTAATTTTACACGATGTTTTCTTGTCTAGTTTTATCTAACCAACATCTATCTAATTGGAAATTTAGTGCATCCATATCTGAAATTGCATATACCCTGTACATGTATAGAGTATATAGAATATTTACAAGTACATACATTGTACTTTCTGACTGCATAACATACTGTAACAAAACTAAAAACGCGGCACTTATATTGTTCGATAGTTATACAATTCAAATTGCATGAAATTCGAATGACCAGGTCTGGCAATTTTTTAAACAAATCTAACTTTCCTTTAATCAAGATGCCAAAGAAATCAGAATCTCTTTCAACAAGTTTTTCCACTTTAAACAAGATGCATCTTTTTTGTCAATGAAGAAGCCACTCGACTCATGTTAAACTATCGAAGATGCATCAGTTCTTATGTCGTGAACGGATTTTTAAGATGTTATCCTCGCAGCGCATGCTAACCAAAAACTTGTCTTCACTTCTGCGAGTTTGCACTAGTTACATGTTGAAAAAGTCTCTGGTTTTTGCTCCATATTCCGTTCGCATAAACCGGATGGCGTTTGAATTCCCCCTATTGAAGTGTTTGACTATAGGTCGTTTCGTTGTTTGCGCAAAAGATTTCAAAATTCCTGCCCAGATTACGGCATTACACCCTTCAATTGGCGCAGTTTCAAACAAAGAAATCTGGGTATAACTCGGTGCAATATAGAAAAACTATTAGACGTTGCTTCAGGTATAGTGGCGTGCACATTGAGCTCGTAAATCTTCCGAGCAGGTGTTTCTACCCAACTACTCTCTGGTGACATCGGATTTGCCTACATAATTACACTCAGGGCTCGTATATTGTACTTCTCACAACGGACCCCGAAAATCAATATATCGAACCCACCTACTCTTAGGTCTTCTTTCCTCTTTTCTTGTGTGCGCTGAAATACTTCAGGATTCAGACAAGAAATGGCGGACGAAGCACATCCCCTAGCAGCGAACTTATACGTATACGTGGATTATTGAAATGCATGCTCAGATTGCTTTTATCTAGGTTGTGCTAAAAGGATTAGATAGGGTTTTGATTGTTAAACAATGGTCCGACGCTTGGAAAAATAAGCGATGAATCCGCAACAAACGTTATTGTTCTTAGTTGGATTTTGAAAATCAATACGTTAATGCGATATCATAAAGCGAGCAGCTGCAGTTTTGAAACACTTGAAGTGAACTTCTGATATTGAACATGTACATGTATGCTACCATATACTGTATACAACTTAATCGCGAGGGATATTGGAAGTAACCATCACTTAATAGTGCATGGCTTCTGCGCTTTGGAAACTAATTTATAATTGTACTACATGTAGTATACATGTTCAATGTTACTATGCATCCTTGAAAACTATGATTAATTTTAATAACAAGTTTTGTATTTTTAAATTATTCATAGTAGGGCTTAAAAATTTGCTTGGAAAATCGAATGGTGTTTATTATAATACAACATACCGTTTTTTTTGCTGCCGATTTTACTTTAATTACTCATCAATTAACTTTATTTTAAAATACTTTAATTAGTTACCGTACTCATTTTCATACTTTTGGACAAATTTAATGTCACTGTTTAAAATGGCCTTGTTTGCTTAGAAACATGTTGTACTTTCGGAAATGTTAATTTGTGAATTGCATAACTTTTGTAATTGAAGTTGAGAAAGTGAAATTTTAATGTTAAAAATTGTACAATGTAGTTTGATATTATTATAGATCTTGATGAAGGCCACATTGAAGATACGTTAAGTAAAATACTTAAAATTGGTAGCGAAAATACGACCTGTTGTATTATTGAAATTCGTCTACCACTTAATGATGAAATCTATGGAGTTTATTATCACCTCACATTCTAAATTTCATATCAAAATTGTTATAAACAACTGGAAAAATTTATGCAAATTTTCAACGCTTACTATAGCTGAGATGTAAGTATGCTTTTAATATAACCTACGTAGAGTTACGTATGGTGCGGCATCACGTGATCTTTTCATAGAATCAAAGAACTTTAAGGAACTGACTCGACACTGCCTCCGGGTAATTTTTGCCAATGGAA
Organism: Megaphyllum sjaelandicum; assembly: GCA_034698745.1. Lineage (NCBI taxonomy): Eukaryota > Metazoa > Arthropoda > Diplopoda > Julida > Julidae > Megaphyllum > Megaphyllum sjaelandicum. The sequence continues at coordinate 8,756 of JAQGBX010001451.1, read as the reverse complement.
TGAATGAAATGTCAGATGATATATATGCATGCTGTCGACATCTGTACATATGTACAAGGTTTATACATATGTATTATTACTTTAAAAGATTGCCCCAATTTGTAAGTCATATTGCTACTGTATGTTTGTACACATAATAACATTGGGTTTATACATGTATTTAGTTTATTGCCCATCAAAGATTGTAAACGCAGGATTTATCTTCGAATGTGTATAGAAAATGGCGTAGTTTAGTAAATATTGCACATTTGTAACAAAAATCCATTTGTTTGTAGTAAAGTATTCATCAACTCACGTACGTGTCACAAACATAAAATTCGCATATAACGTTTCACCAAATTGTTTGCTCTCGATCTCTAGTCAATTATTTCAAAGTGGAAGCATGAAAAGCACTAAATAATAATCAAAGTTGTCGTTTATCGAGTTTTCCATTCTTGCCATATGCATGCAGATAGGGGTTATGATACATTCAACATGCAGGCCTTTTTTGAAAATAACACTGGTAATTCATGTACTGTACGATACGTATTTTTTTCATCCATTCTGTCGAAGATGTACATGTACGTCAGTATTCAACCCATTTCTCTTCATATTAGGGAAGATGACTTGTTAAATAAACAGATTCGGCTAAGCAATATTTCAAAGTAAAACGTTAAGTGCAAGAGTAATTTAAATATATGACATGCTTACATACAGTACTTTAATTATAAAACTTAATTTCTTTCGTAAGACATACATGTACATGTAAGTAATTATAAAACTTCCTTTCGTTAGACATAACCAGTTTCCCCATTTATGTCGTAATAGTGTCTGCTAAATATGCTAAATATATAATATGCAAAATGGTGTAATATTCTGTCCAAACCGCTAGAATTAACTAAGCATTATACAAATATTGGCAACAGTTCAACATTTATTAGACACATGGTGTTTCAGAAATCTCGCATCATAGGAAAAAAATTCGAAGAAGCATCCTCGACGGAATGCTTAATGTATTCTTGTAACTTCAAAGTGTAATATTCGTCTGTTAATTAACTTAATTTTAATTAACTTTAATAGTATATTGTTTTAATGAATAGTTCTGCCAAACTGTCATGTAAAGATATGATTAGAAACTTTTCTCATCGCCAAAGCATTTTCAAATTGACTATATTTATTACGTCATGCAATTTGCACACAAAAAAACCACTACAGTGAAGGCCGCTTAATTCGATCACATTGTTTCAGGTGATTTTGACCGAAATAAGCGGCAAACCAAAATAGACGCTCCACGCCAAAAGCACGTTAAAAAGTTATCTTAACAAAATAACATGTTCTATGGTTTAAAAAAATATATTTCTTATGCAAATTACATATTTTTAAAATTATATTTATAAAAACATTGTTAATGTGTTTGATGTTGCCTAGCTGTTTGCTGCAACAACTGTAATTTAGTTTTCTAAAACTCGCAGAAAATCCATCTGAGTACAGTCGTTGATGCATTGTACGAACGTGTCCATGCTTGCATGAAGCTGCATGCCCAAACATGTTTCGAGGGGTTGCGTTAGGGTACTCATTCGTTGGCACTTAGAAGTAAGAATGTTAATTTTTTTGACCACTAGCGCCAACCAGTTGGCAAACATTAGTAATGCATTTAAATTACCAATGGTTTGCCCGCTGGTTGGCGCTAGTGGTCAAAAAAATTAACATTCTTACTTCTAAGTACCAACGAATGCATACCCATAGATGGACATATGTCGAATTATGCGTTGAGATGGCCGAATTAAGCGACTTTTTGCATAGGGTAGCATAGGAAAAAATTCGTTATGCATGTTTTAGCCCAATATAAAATGGCTGACATGTTATTGGCAACATTTTTTAAGTTTATTAAACACAAGGTGTTTCAGAAACGTTGTATTATACGAAAGCAATCCCTGGTGCACAGAACGCTTAGTGCATAATTTTAAAATGTAATATTCGTCTGTTAATTAACATCATTTTAATTAACTTTAATGGTACATGTATATACAGTTTTAATGAATATTTACGGAAAACTTTGACGTAAAGGTATGGTTAGAAGCATATTTCAAGTACGCTATTTTAACGCCTAAGGATTTTCAAAAAGTTGTCTTCAATTTTAGTTCACATAATACTTTGCATTAGCTTTGTTCATTATACCAATTTGAAAAGTTTTCAAGTATTGAAACATATGGTATTACATTTGTTTTCCCGTTCTATTTATTTGACTCCCTGGATCAAAATTGGGCACACTGCGTTGCTCTCCAAATTTTATTTTCCTCTTTAATGGCAATTTTATTGACCAAGTCCGTTTTGGATGACCGTCTTCTCGCGACTATGAAAATCTAATTATTTTAACTCCAGATAAACCGAATACGGTGAATAATGTAATCTGCGATTTCAACGCAGAGATGGAAAACCTTTAGTATATTAAAATGCACAGGGGCCTAAAGGTCGGTGAACCCACTTGCCAAATGTCGCTCTGAAAATCTCTTTTATGCAACGGTGACGTCACGTGACTACGAGAATTTGACGCTGGAAGTCGAAAGCGTTCAAAATAAATAGTCCATGGCGTTTTCTAAATGGGCAAAATCTGCAGTTTATTTGACATATAAAGTGTAAAGCACTTAGGATTAGAAGAATGTAAGGAGAAAGGGATTTGAGGAAATATTCAAAGATGAAAAGAGTGGGAGGAGGAAATGAAGTACGTAGTCGTTGTTTAAATGTTTTCCTGTTGATATGCTAAAAAAAATCTCATTGAGCTTTTATGAGGCGGACCTAGCAGCGATAAATTGCCCGGGCTTCTCATCTATATTTCGGCTACGATTTATTTCACTAACATATTTTTTGACAATGTCAACTGCCACTCTTGTCATCGTAACACCAGTGAAGCGCAATTCCTTTCATTTTTAGATTAAATGCGCTCTCGGTGAACAATATATGAAGTTTTATTGGAGAACCAGTCGCTCACAAGAGCACCTCTTTATTCTGGGCGTTGGAGGCGTCGATGAAGTGCGTCCAAAATATGGAGGATTCGTTGCAGTATTGAGCAAAAATGTTTTTTTTCTCTTTATCTTCAAATTGTTTATGTGTGGAGTCTGCTTACAGACGAACCTCTTTTCAGACAAATCTTTGAAGGCAAATTTTAAGGCAGGCTTAGCTTGTTCGTATTATCAGATGTCAGACAAAAACATGATTTCAATAATAAGAACTAAAATTTCATCAAATTTTGGATGAAATCGTACTTTAAATATATATGAATGAAAAAATCCTGCAACTTTGATCGTGGAATACTCCATCAGAATGTTCATTTTTTTTGTTGACTCAAGTTCGTTTTAACATACTGTAGTGCGAATGCTTGGGAAGTTGTAAAATTGTTCGTTTTAACCGAGAATGTGCAATGTCCGAATTCGAAATTTTTTAAAAATGTTTCGTCCATGATCTACTGTACGGAAACTAGAACTGAGTTCGTACTACGAGATAAGTATACATCAATCAAAGATGTACAGTATGTATTAAAAGCGGCACTTCTGTTATTTGATTTCTCAATTAAGTTATCCACAATGCCAACTACAGCTTCTGGACTTCCGTTAACTTAGTCGTTTTAAAGTTTTGACATTGTAGATGTCGAATGATTCCATTAACACACCTTACACATTGATAACATGCAAATACCAAGGGAACAAACATATACAGTCAAGGATTTCAAGTTCTTGTATGTATTGAAGTGGTGCCATGACAATGTATACTACTGAAAATTCGTTGTTGTGAGTGATACTCAAGAATCGATTAAATACGAATTTATCAGTCACGAGTTCTCTAATGTTATTTCATGAATAAAGATACACATGTATATGCACTCTGTAATTGATGCTGCTTGTGCCTACTACAATTATATAAAGTGTAGCCTGCTCAATTATGCAGATTATGCAACCAAATGCCACCAGATGATGTTGAGCCCTACTAAATTGAAATGTTAAACAATAGCAAAATCTATTTCGTAAAAAATTCTCCAAATAGCTATTTCCAAGAAATAATTGTTTTTGTGGTTTATTGTTATCTTTACCCAAGTTTGAATAGTTGGTTCGTGTTACGTTAGACATGCACGCCATAGAAAAATTGCGTGGGAAACATCCGATGCAAATTTTTCGAAAACTACATCTGGTCTTTTGTTTTCATCAACATTATTCACAATCCTTGGTGGTCTTTACATGCGTACGATAATGTTAGAACAGGCAAAGGACGAGGATAAGTGCTCCTTTATTATTTAGGAAATAAGACTTCGCCTGTGGGAGAATCCAGAAATAAATTAAGACGCAAATGGAAAACGAACATACATGTATGCAATTTTGTCATCTTTGTTATCTGTTAAATCTGCGATTTCATCATTGTCGGAATAATGGTATTAAATAAAGAATTATTTCCTACTACTCAAGGTCTAAAATACAAGAAAAAAACTACATTGTAGTCGGTATATTACATCTTTGGTTATCAGGTGACATAGCCATATGAATTGTCACAGTTGTGTCAGATTAAAATTTTTTGCTGTATTAAATGCAAGCTTACTGTAAATATTTATTGCTAAAAATGCAGTTGTTTGTAACGGTTAATAGATGTACTGCGAAATATGCATGATATATACACATACTGTATGCCAAACTTACACTATAAACTTAGTGAATTATAAAAAACACATCAATACTAGCGTTTATTTAAGCTTCATTTACTAAGTTAAAGTATGGAATAATTTAATGTTTTTATAAAAAACACCTGCATGTTCATTTATTAAATTTTATTTAAGTTTCAACCCTTTCGTATTAAGATTAATGAAGTTAATAAATCAAAGTTCAATTTCAAGCCAATCTGAAAATACGCATTTACTTATTATAAACATACAGTAGCTCTAAAGAGAATTAAGATCCATTAAAGCACATCGAATTTGTGTCGATTCATTGCGTAACTAATAATTGCCTCTTTTCGAAGATATTCTCGCGCAGACCTCGAAATCTGTTCGGCGTATAATTATTTTTTTTGCTCAAATTTCTGCTTATTTTCACAATTATTAAAATGCAACTTTTTCGTCGCCAAATTCCACGAACCTCGGAGAGTAATTCTTATATTTAAGCCCCAATCTTTTTGCGCTACTTCGCCGATTTAAGCATTAATTAACAAACTTATGCCGTTAGCAAAAACCGATGGTAATGTGAAATTGAGCAAATTACCCTGAAGTAATTGGATGTTTTTTCCCCCCAAGAAGCTTTCTTGCTCTACTTAACGTTTCCAAAGCATACAAATGAATATTTATTTGGAATTTTTTATTCCGCTTTATCTAACGCTAGACGATAAAAGTATCCGTGAAATAATGAGTGCATTTGGGAAGAAATTAAAACAAACAAGCGAAGGTGGCTCTTGAAAGCCATGGCCTCTAAAATTCTTCGGAGGAAATGAAACTGCTCCATTAAGTGAGAAAAATTAAGGCGATTCCGCTGGGTGCAGTTTCCAGGTATAGGTTCTTCACACACCCGCCTTAAAATATTCCAGCTACCGGAAATTAGACCTGAATTTTAAATGAACTTTGATGCGAAAATATATGGCTTTTTGGATGTATTTATAGGCAGCTTGAAACCAGACACACTACGTTGCATTTTAACTGAAGACGCACATTGGCCAGCTCGTATTCCATTGGTAATTGTGCTTCTTAAATCTTGTCATGGAGTTTTAGAAGATTAGTTTTTCTGGAAAGAAAACAATCACGTGGTATCGAGGCATGTAAATAGAACGATAATACAAGTGCGTTTTGTAATGAGTTAATGCTATAGAATTTCATTATCAATTTATTTACCAATTTAATTCCTTGGCAGGATTCGATGTGCATTAGATTTAAGATGTGCATTAGATTAAGAAGTATTATTTTCCAACTGCATGTAAACTTTAGAAAAATTATAGAAAAAGTTAAGAAATGGCCAAAATTCTCAAGTTGGGTGTTTTTTCTTTTTCTTTTCAAAATTGTTTATGCAATCGTAACGATGTTTACAGAAATTAAAAAAATTAAACATCATTTAGCAATTTAACATGTTAAGTATTTCCATCACATACATTCTCAGCAATTAACATAGTGTCTGTAAAGTCCATGTAAGATGTGGCATTGTAGTTTTAAAATATAAGGTAAATATGATTTGACATGTACGTAAATATATGTTAATTAATAAACATTATTTGGAAATGAGCAAAAATATTAATCTTAGCATAAATCTGGGTCAATTTCAAGTTTTGTAATGGCAGTTTTAATTCATATTTTCCTCTCGTGATTTATTCCTCAATTCCTTTAAATATGCATGATGCACATGTTCTAGACGATATATTACCTATTACATTATTTGCCTAATAAATATTCATTTAAATACTATATCGTAAAGAAATGATCATGAATTAAAGAATACAAGAGCTCGTATATTGAAATATCTTAATCTATATATATATAAAAGAAAACGACGCCATTTTGTTTTTGACGTTAGCCAATCCTGTTGCGTTTGTGGCAGAACTTGTGGACTTCAGCTTTACAAGTCCGTACGATTGGCCGTTCGTGACACCCCCCCCAGGAGCGCGAACTACGTGGGGAAAAACAAGGCCATAAATCTTCTCAAATTTGCCCCAACCCATAAAACTGTCAAACAGGTTTCCCGTCGCCCCTCCTGGATGCGTCCATGTCATATTGCGCCATCTTTTGGCGCTAAAGGTCAACTAAATCTAACTCCTGATCGCATAAAAGGGGTTAGAAAATCAATCAACAATGTTCACCCGGGAAAGGCCGGGTATTACCGCTAGTGACAAATATTTTTGAAAACACTACTATTAGGTCATGAACGTGTTCAAACTTTTCTTTGGTTTTAGACTTGCATCTACGTCAGGACGTATGCCAGATACCTTAGGTACACGTAGGTGGCGCAATGATCACCCTCAACAAACATAATGTTTTGGAATTTATGTGGATAAGCAATATTGTACATGCATTGTAACGCATAACAGACTGCACGCAGTACATTAATATCATTTAGATAACACGATTTGAAAAGCTATGGATTTTTAACGTATGAATCTTAACAATTGCATTCGAAATGTATTGATTTTTCGCGGCGAGCAGCTCTGACGAATTGCGATCAAAGAGAAATGCAGTCTGTGCCATTTTAGGCGTAAATCCAGTTTTCTTCCGCCTATAACGAAAGACAAATTGTTAACTTTCTGGTTGCGGTGCTTTTCAGTTTTTGAAAAGTCGCATTCCGGTATGCAGGCATTCAACTGCAAGAGGTATAAATAAATATACGAGGATAGAAATCTATGATAAAACATCCCGCGTTCTGAATGTCCATGAATATAAGCGAATCCATGGCAATGGCTGTGATAGATGAAAAGAATTTTGCGATGAACCTTTAGGAACACGACCGCATTGCTCGCTATCTCTAGGGTGGCTTCTACGTGGGTGATGACCCCTTCATCGATCGCCATTCCGGTGTCATTCCGCTTTCAACCGTCACTAACAAAATGGCACTGAGGCGCGCGTCAAGCTGGCACAACTTTTTAATATACTTTTGAAAGTCTTCTTCAGCCTTTTGTCAAACCTTGGTAAATGTGGCCATGTATGTGTAATTCTCTACCGTGGCAATGAATGGACAGTTTATCCGCAAGAAACATTTGGTTTTCCTATCACAACATCGATGCAACCAATGTTTTTGCTCGGCTTATGTTGAAACATGTTGTGATCAAACTGACGTCATCTTGTCTTGAAATGGAATGCGAAAATAAGTTGAAATTATATAGATTGTTTTCGTAATTCCTAAATCCTTGTTTGAGCATCAAATTAATATAGGAAGTATTCACGTTTGTTGAAATTTAGCTAGAAATTAAGTTTTGGATATGTAGGCTATCCTGCATTGCGACTCTTGACATTTATCAGCTTTCGGAATTTAGCAAAAGCCAATTGAAAAATGTTTTTTTTTGCAAAATTAGTTTTTGGAATTTTTTTTTTTTTTAAAAACTGTACAATAATGCGAATGAATAATGCATTCAAGGCAGCATGTAATCGGAATTTAGTCAGTTTCAAATGTTAGGGAAAAAAATGTGCAGATCGAATTAATGATATTTCTTACAAGCACATTCTGAAACCAGTTTCATTTATTGTAAGTTTCTGCTAGTTATAAAAAAACATCACAAGCAAGAATAAAAAAACCTTTTTATCAGTAAGATGGTTTTGAAATAGGCGATATCCTTCTAATTCTATGACTCAAAATTTCAAACCCTCGCCTCGTGGCAAAATACTGTAATTCATCACTTGACATCTCTGGTAGCCCTCGAAAGTAGTGGCATTAAGTAAATGTTTAAAAGTATTGTTACATTTAAAACAATCCATTTCTATAATGCTGTTACATTTGAGGCAATTTATATTCCGAGACCAGATGTATTGTTTCTTGATATTTCAGTGTGTAGGGAAAAATTTGTTTCGGAAATACATGTTGGTTTCCAGGTATATTTTCAGAATATAAAATTATCCTATTTTGTATTCTGAGCAACTTATTTCTGAAAAGAAACTGCATGACGTCATAGATTTAAAGACATGCTTTAGGGCCGGTTGCACCAACAGAGGTTAAGAATAACCCAGGGTTAACCCACTGCGTAGCTCTAGGTTATCCCACTGTTGTGTTGCACACGCACGGGTTAGGTTAAAAATGAAGAGAAAGGTTAACCCAGCCAGTAGGCAGGGTTAA